>JAODKN010000114.1:19754511-19774981 GCA_026774425.1 Petrocephalus zakoni
TGGTATTATAACAAAGTGGAAGCAATTGGGAACAACAGCAACTCAGCCATGAAGTGGTAGGCCACGTAAAATCA
Source organism: Petrocephalus zakoni (assembly GCA_026774425.1). Lineage (NCBI taxonomy): Eukaryota > Metazoa > Chordata > Actinopteri > Osteoglossiformes > Mormyridae > Petrocephalus > Petrocephalus zakoni. The sequence goes on from JAODKN010000114.1 coordinate 19,754,586, forward strand.
CAGAGCGGTGACATGCATGCTGAGGCGCACAGTGGGCAGTAGTCACCAACTTTCTGCAGAGTCAATAGCTACAGATCTCCAAACTTAATGTGGCCTTCAGATGAGCTCAATTACAGTGCGTAGAGAGCTTGGCCCTTTAGTTCCAGTTGAAAGGAAACCCTTAATGCGTCAGCATATGAAGCCATTTCGGACAATTTCATGCTCCCAACTTTGTGGGAACAGTTTGGGGATGGCCCCTTCCGGTTCCAACATGACTGCGTACCAGTGCACATAGCAAGGTCTATGAAGACACAGATGAGCGAGTTTGGTGTGGAGGAACTTGACAGGCCTGCACAGAGCCCTGATCTCAATCTGATCTAGCACCTTTGGGATGAATTAGTGCGGAGACTGCTATCCAGGCCTTCTTGTCCAACATCAGTGCCTGACCTCACAAATGCTCTCCTGGAAGAATGGTCAAAAATTCCCATAAACAGACTCCTAAACCTTGTGGAAAGCCTTCCCAGAAGAGTTGAAGCTGTTATAGCTGCAAAGGGTGGGCCAAAGTGTGTGTAAAGGCAGGCGTCCCAATACTTTTAGCTGATATAATAATGCATTATTATTATAATTGTTTATTCCGTAATATTATACAGGAGGTCCTCGGGTTATGACAGTCCTGACATACGACGTTTCGGCTTACGCTGATAGTGTTGTACTTACGGACTACGTGAGTAGGGATGGGAATCGATAAGAAATTATTGATGTCAATGCCATTATTGATTCTTCTTCAAGATTCTTTATCGATTCCCTTATTAATTCCTGATCAGAGTAAAATAACTAAATATTAATTTATCACTGATTATAATTTTGTGGACATGTAATTAGACTAAATTAGACTGCATATTTATAAAATAAAAACAGTAGTCCTACGCAGTTTTCAGCACCAAAAGCAGCTGTTTTATTTGCTGTCAGAACCGAATTTCGTCCTCTGCATTAAACTTAGCTGCCTGGACAGCGAGCGTAAATAGGGTTTGTCTTTCGGGAGCTGCCTCAGAGGAGCTAATGCTGTCACCTTGTCTGTCATCTTCTAAAATGGATGAAACAAATGTACTACATAATTCACTTACATTTCAGAAAATTTGCGCATGTAGGTTAAGGCACCATAGTTAAAGTTACCTGCGTCTATGGAGACCACGGAGCGCTAAGAGTTGAACACATGGCATTCTTGGAATTGAATGCTGTGTTGAGAGCTTAAATGTTTAAGCATGTTGCTAGTGTTACCACCCTAGCAAGTTTAAATGGCTTTGCACTGGTTACAAACTGCACAAGAGTCGTATTTCCTATTAAAATGCAACCACGCCTTGGACCTCTTCTTCCGCTCCATAATGTAGAATTCAAGTTGCAGCGTGTGACTTTGTGTGTTGTAATCACGCGCAACGCCGGAAAGTCCGGAGGAATCGTTGGAGGAATCAATAATGTCGGAGGTGCGCAATTCTGATGCATCGCAACAATTAAAACCGGTTCTAAAGTGGAACCGGGTTTCGATTCGTACGTGAGCGAACTAGTTTGGTTGCTCATGGCAATTTTTTTACACTCATTCGTGGTGGAACGATTTCAGCATGTACTTTTCGAAAATGAGCCAATGCAGCAGAGCAAAGGTGCTCATTACATTTCAGTGTGATGTGGCACGATGTCGTTGTTTAATTGTGTATAATGCAAACCCTTCTAACTGTTTTTCTGGGTGGTAGTTAAATAAGACGCATTGCAAGATGCAAGATTTTGGACACATGAGGGCACCCACACATGTCGTAAAGGTTCCGGTCACCCAAGACAGACCACATCAAGGGCGCATCGTCATATTATGCACCAAGCATTACAGAACCCCATGACATCTGGGCCTGCCATCTGGACACAGGTATTGGATTCTCTACAACACCCGGTGTCAACCCGCACCGTGTCTCGACGACTGGCATCAGCCAGACCACGGGTTCACCGTCCCATGCAGGGCGCCGGTAACACCAGCGCAGAGACGGCTGCTTTTGGAGTGGTGCCGAAACTGGGAAGTATGGACTGATGACGAGTGCCATCATACCATGTTTAGCGATGAATCTCGGTTCTGCATTACCAGGGATGACTGTAGTGTGCACACATAGCAGTGCTGAGGTGAGAGCCACTGGCGTTACTCCTGGCATCATGGTGTGGGGAGCCTCCGCATGTCTTGCCCCTCCTGAGACAGCACCCTGGTACAGTCTTTCAATAAGACAACGCCCGTCCACACAGGGCTCATGTGTCTATGGACTACCTGTATCATGTTGAGCAGTGTGCCCATACTGCCAACTCCACTGTCCATTTGATCTGATATTAAATCATCATGATACCGTCACATGACCTTTCACCTTTCACATGCAGAATTATTTCCACCACTCCGTCTGGGTGCTTAACTAGGCAAACATATGTACATATATACATACATACATACATACATATAGTATGGGTGAAATGGGTTCATCACACTATATATATATACAGTGGTGGCCAAAATTATTACAACACCTGACAGATCTGACAGATGTTGACTTTTTTGCCTCCAAAACATGATTTAATTTCATAATGTTCATGAAATATGCAGATGGTTGCACGCAACAAATACCAGATGAAGTGAGACCTACTGTTTTTATCCACTTTTTAACTTTAATATTTGGTATGTCCACCTTTTGCAGCAATTACAGCAGCACATTTCTCTGGCATAGTGTCAGTATATTTCCTGAGAACTTCAACACTAATGGTGTCCCATGCCTTCTGCAACTCAAGCCAAAGGCTTTCTTTTAAATGTACAATAGATCTGTCCACTTTATTTTCCAACTCATCACAAATGTGCTTGATGGGGTTGAGGTCCGGACTTAGCACAGTGATTCTCCTTAGGAAGGCTCTATTCTATCGTTTATAGAGCATAATGATCACTTTGTAGATATTTCATTTGGGTATTTTAACGGCCAATTCAACAAAAACAACTGAAACCTTTTAAATATGCCAAGTGTTCTAATAATTTTGGCCACCACTGTACATGTATAAAATCTGCATTTTTAAATCCTGGTTCTGCTGGCAGAAGGCTACACTGAATGGCAGGTTGCTTCCAGGTTCAACGTTTCTAAGACAGCAGTCGCCTGCACAAGAACAATGTGAAGCAGGAGACACTGGGAAAGACCAGAAACCAGCCAGGTAATGGGCAGAAGCGGCTTTCTAATGAGATGACCGTCATCTTATCCAGCAGTGCCTCATGAATCGGAGGATGACATGACCTTCATAAGGAATGGGAGACATTAAGTGGTGTGACATGCACAGCTAGGGCAGGTAGAAGCAGGACTGAAGTCCCATAAAACAAGGAAGAAGCCCTTCATTAAAGAGAAACAGAGAAGAACCAGGCTGCAGTTTGCAAAAAAATTTATATTTTACACAGATAGTAGTCTGATAGAAGCCAAGAAAGGGTCATTCCCAAAGCTACTGTACTTCTAGCTACTTGTTTCACGTGGGACCCACAGGGAGGCTCCTGGCCCAACATGAGCAGGCTTCCCATATTCCTCATCATGAGAGTGTTGCTGTTCTTCTCCGGTAGGCAAGGCCACCGGACTGAGCCCCTGCCTGTGGTACCTTCCAGATGCCATGTGCCCCAGGTCCCAGGAGTGCCCAGTCCCCGCACCCTAGGTCACCAACAGATGTGTTTGAAACATTGCATTTATATATTGACCTTACCATCACTTGCTCAAGATTCTAACTTTAGTTACAACCAAATTTATATGTATTGCATGGATTTCTTGCATATTATTTGAACAAAAATATGTAAAACTTTTACTTCAGTCAAAACATATATTACAAAATGCAGCAAATTCTTAAATAATGAAGTGAAAATTGTAGGAACTCGAGGGTTTTGTAATAGTAATCTGCCGCTAGAGGTGTCAATTTCAGGTCCAGAAAGTAAAAATCCTGACCAGGACCACAGGTTGTCACAAGTCCCAATGCTATTTTACCCTTAGGTACTAAGTATAAACCACACAGCTTCACAAATGGCTAAAATCTAGAACCTAAAATAAATGCACAATTACACACTGCCGATCGGCAGTTTTCTCCCGTATTCAGGCAATTGGCTAATCAACCAGAGACAGACGGCTGCCCTACACCTGGTAATCAGTCTGATCGGGTCTAATTGGGTGCCATTCGGAGAGGTGACTGACATTGTGATGCTGGTTTGTTCACCATGGCAACAAGAAATCGGCAAAAGCTGGGACGTTTTTTCCCGCTTCCACTCGCGAAAGCCAGAGCAGAATCTGCAGGATTCACTCTCGCGAAAGAACTCGGGGGTTTTATAGAAACAAGGGTGGCGAAGAGTGAGAGCAGGGGTTTGAAAGAAGAAGCGCAAAGCGAGAGCCAGGCAGCCGCGATAGATAGCCGCGGTATCACGAAAGGCTCCTTCCGATAGCGAACTACACAGAGCGGGCGGTAAGAGGGAAAATAACTGCATGCAGATAAGACAGGCAAGGCGCTCCCGGAGGATGAGAGGGCAGAGGCATGGGCGCTGATTACAAAGGGGACCAAAGGGAGTCGATAAATGATTCTTTTTAATGAGAAGGGGCTGTTGCCTCACACTTCTGGACAACTGGGTGTGTGGAAGCACCCTACGATGGGTTGGGGCTCCAGCCCGGGTTTTTCCCTGCCTTGTGCCCATAGGTTCCAGACCCAACCCTGATTAGGGTTGGGTCTGGAAGTGGTTTCAGACTATGAATGGATGGAGCTGGTGTGGTGCTCAGCTTTTGATTTGTGGCATAGAAGCGGAAAAGCCTCTAAGTTTACATGTGAAGGTTTTGTTTTTGCCTGTGCGAAAAGTAAAACATATATGTCTCTGTGAAAATGGAGTAAACCTGATGAATGGACGCACCTTGTTAGAAAAAGTGCCTGATTATAGTAATAAGCTGAAAACCAGAATGTTGTTTCATCCATATCCAAAGATACGTGAATCAGATGTTTTAGGGAAACAAGGTGTAGATTCACAAGACAGTCGGAGTGCAGATTGTGTTAAACTATGAAAAAAAAAATCTGTATATGTTGTATGTTCTTCCACAACCAGTAATTTCTGCATATAGAAAATGGAGGATATAATCCCTTTCGACCAAAAGCGCTGAAAGTACAGCGGCATGTATTAAATCAGATTAACAGAACATAGAGAGTCTGAAATTGATCGCGTGCTGTTTTATTTAACCTACTTAGCCGGGGCTGTGTGCTGAGCCCTGGAGGATTTAACATTTCTAACTGTCAAAACGAATTAAGCGTCAGAAGCGAATGCTTAAATCCCCGGCAGTTTTCTGCGAGTGACTCACACTCGTGTCACTCTCTGAAAAGTTTCTGTTGACATTTCAGACTCTTCAGCTTGAACAAAGTAACTACAGGGCGTCCTCCCTCTCTGTACGGCAGCGCTGTGGGCTTAGATACATAATGAAATATCCCAGCACTACCCAGAGCCGCCTTCAACAGCACACGGCCTCTCCTTCGTAGGAGAGTGGAAACTGTGAGGACCCAGGGCTTCTCAGTGGGTCACTCTCATGCTGAGAAAGGGTTTTACTTTGCATAACCTACCTGCAGTTTTCCCTCAACTTTGTAACCGCTAACATTCCACAATACCTATTTTAGACAGGTGATGGAACTTAAATATCCTCAACAAAACTGGTGGCAGTTTGGTTGTACAAATAGTGAGATATGCCCCAGGTCTTCAGCATCGCACCCATCCCTTCACCAGTAGGCACAGTTCAGCAGTTCCATGGGTTTCGGAGGTCCTGTGCTCTGTAACAAAGAATTTGTTATTAAATGTGATTTTTCATGCTAACTTCTGTCCTTGAAGGGATGAAGAACAAGTATATGAGCCATATTCATGTACCATATTTTATAAGCATAAGAGTTGAAAGATGGTATGCATTTTACAGATTACTATTATTATTATTATTATTATTATTATTCAGATTAATATATAATATTGAAATATAACCTATTTTACTTCCATGGGGTGGGGTGGCCTGTTCGGGTACGTTGGCTTAGGTCTGGGCTAAATATCAACCCATTTGTTACCGTATTATCATTATTATTTCTTGTTATTGCTACTTTTCTGTGACTCACAGCTGATTACAGCTCCGGTGTCTCCCAACCAGAGGTGTCAATTTCAGGTCCAGAAAGTACAAATCCACATCAAGATTTTGTTTCAACCAACTAGTTGAGCACTCTGTGACTGTGACTCTTTATGCTCAACTGATTGGTTGAAACAAAATCCTGGTCTGGATTTCTACTTTCTGGACCTGAAATTGACACCTCTGCTCCCAACAAGATGCGATCAAATGAGAGAAACGCAGTCGCTCCACATACCGGTGGGGCAGGCGGGAAAAACACGATCGCTGGGGCGGCTCCCGCTCGGCTGCCCCACGGAGACGGCCACGGCGCTCGCTGCAGAATCCCAAACAGCCCTGCCACGTTCAGGCTGCAGACAGCGAAAGCGCCCAGTAGCAGCCTTAGCATGAATCACGGCTCCGCGGTGAGTAACTGTAAATGACTGGGGAGTAGCGGCCTACGTATGGGGGGGGGGCTGGAACAGAGGCTCACGCAGGATGCTCGCAGATGGCTGAAACCCAAACCCGACGCCCGCTGATTCACCAGCAGGCCACACGCAGCAGTATGCGTAACGCTGTCGATCTCGCCGTCAGTTACGTGGATGCAGGTTCTGGTCCCTCTAAATACAGCTGCGGAAGTGTGTGCTTCAGGACGCATCAGGAAAACAAGATGCTCTGTACACACAATAACACTGACTCCTTTAAGTTAGTGCTGCATTACGGCTGTTGGGAATGGGAACTACAGTAATCTCGCAGGGCTGGGGAAACCGGGCACCTGCTGCAGGTAAGAGTACAAAGTCAGTCTCAGGTAATAAGGATCTGGCATCCTACTGTGGATACGCGAGTAGAGTGGAGGGCTGCTAGTATGGATAAATTTGCTGGTGCTGGAAGCCGCATTTAATTAATTAATCAGGCCCTTTTAAGGTAACCAAAGTACACCTGCGACTCCTGGTACATCTCCAGAGTGCAGGGCAGGACTTCATAGGACGGGAGTTTGAGGGAAAGGCGAGGTGAGCATGTGGATGACGCCTGGTGGAGGAACACAGTGATGAATCAGCATACAGTCCTCCCCCAGACAGGCTGACTGCTCGCTCGCTCGGGCGTTCCAAGTCAGAGGAACCTGAGAAGTGTCCCAGCCAAGTGTTCCCTTGTTAAGACCAGATGGCGGCATTCTGGATGGATAGACTGAAGCACATCAGAGTAACGTACACTAACCTTGCCTTGGCCAGCCTGTGACGTCCTCTTAGGTATAACAATCTCCAAAGTATGGATTACCTGTGCTGGACAGCAACCTTGCACAGATACAAAAAAAAATATATAATAACCCCAGCTGTCAGCCATTAGGTGGTGATGATTCATTCCCCTAGGGGACATCAAAACTACCGGGAAGGCTGGTTCTGCTGTAAAACTAGACAAACTAGTAAAACTCTATGTTTTTCCATGACCAGCTGGTCAGTCTTTAACCTCTCCTGCCAGTAGGATCTGGCCTGAATGAGCTGTCTGAATGTATGGTGTTCATTTCGGCGTGTTTACATCTGATGATTTATGTGAAAGATCTGATGGACCCTGTTGCATAGTCAGCCTGCTCTCTATCTGACTACAGAGGTGGATCATCTCGCAGGTCCACCTTCAGCATCAGCTAAATTCACTTCTCTGGTTATCTGGGTCTCAGGTTTGGGTTCAGAACGAGGAACTGAAGAACGAGGTCATGTTGAATCATCAATCTCTGTCAAATAATACTGACTCTAAGTGCCTTTTCAAGTGCGTACCCCCCACTTTATGACTGTAGTGTGAAGATCAGAAAAATACTACTCGTAATGGATCAAATGGAACTGAGTAAGTCACATCGATGCTTTTGATGGAGTCGCCATTAAATGCGCAGTAAACAATCGTGATATTCAAATGTCAACAGAAATCACCTTTCCCGAACCCCTGCAAACAGGGGGACTGTATGTGAACGACTCACTGAGCCAGCGGCTGAACCTGAACGTCCAACCAAATCATGTGAGGATACAGTACCACCCCCGAGATGATTTCTGTGGGCTGTTTCCTGAAAGACTGACTCTTACACCAAGTTGATTACTGAACTAAACCCAAATGGATGTAGTGGAAGATGTAATCTTCAGCAGAACAGAAGGATTTAGTCTCAGTACAGCTACACATCAGGCTGAAATAAACTCTGAAGTATTGTCTCATGAACAGCATCAATGTGCCATTGTCTGGAGGTGGAGGAGGGATGTGGGTCTTACTGGACGCGGCCATACCCCGACTTTGGAGCACCTTCGCAATGCGCCGGCACCCCCCTCCAGATCATCAGAGGATGATGTGCCTGCAGAAGCATGCAGTTCCCCTTTATACTTTTCCCAACTTCTTATTTAGAGAAGACTCCTCGGAGGAATGAATCTTTTAGCTGGAATAAAGGACATGCACTGAACATGCCCCCCGAGATGGGCCGAGTGGCAAAGTATGCTGCAACATGGCAGATTTTAGTCGGGGAAAAAAGAAAAAAGTCTTTTACAGTGTCGCGTGAGCACTGGAAATTTTCAAAGGATTTTTTTTTTGTTTGCCCATGTCCCTTTAGGGCAGGGATGGCCAATCTCATCCACCTAGGCTGAGGGTGCCTGCAGGATAACCTTTAGGTCAGCTGTTCAAACACAGGTGTGACGACTCTTCAGCCAATCAGTCCTCTAATTAGTAATGTAATTAGGGAGTTGCAGTGGCCCTTTCTGGATAAGATTGCCCACCCCTGCTTTAGGAGCTCCATATAGTGCCAAGTAACTGATAGAGCTTGTGAGAATTTACAACAACTTTCTAGAATGTCATAGAACTTTTAGATTTTTTTTTTTTTTAGAACTTTCCAAAGTAATATGTATAGAGAGGCTCAGCACTCACCGCTTCAATTTAGTTCTAGCTGCCTAAGTGAACACAGAGACCTATTTGAATTTATCAGAGATGCATCAAGAAGCCACAAGCTCTCTCCAGACAGATTCTGCTGTGGCCGACAAGACAAGAGTGAGAAAGTACTCTGTGACAGCATCTGCTAAAATGTGTGAAGCCTACAAGGCATATTTCGGCATGCCTGTCGCAAGAGCTAGGAGTGCACAATTCCTCAAGAAGCTCAGCAGGAAGGAAAGAGAAGCTGCTGCAGTGGCTTGAGGTTCCTTGGGGAATCACAAGGGTGAAAATTATGTGGAACTGGTTAAGGTTCAGGTTGAAGAACTATATCAAAAATGTGCTGCAGGATGTCCCTGAAAGTCCACATCCCTGAGGCTTATCTTGATAAATTCATAGAGAACTTGGGAGCATACTCCGATGAGCAGGAGGAGTGCCTCCAAGGAGCGTGTAACAAAAACATGATGGGAGAGCATATTTGGGGGCTGATACGTGAGAGTGATTTACATTCGCAAATCTGGAAAAATTATTCACTTCTAAACATTTTGGTTGATTTTTATATAACTTTAGTATAAACATATGAAAATCTTGATTCATGTGTTGTTTAATTCTGGCTTTATGTAAATGAAAATGTGCAAATTTGCTTGTTTTTACATAGAAAAATAGGTTCATTTCTATATTTCAATTTCCAGGTCAAAAAAGCTAAATTTGAAGGGAATAATGACGGTTTTCTATATTTTTACAATATAAGCAATTAAGAAATAACATACTATCCAGGAACAAAATTTGTTACATGGTGTTATCTGCTTAAATTAAAGGCGGTGGACCAGGAACATTGATATGTGGGCAGGAATTGGGTTTCCTGACAATATATTTTGTAGAAAGTTACCTGGCTGTTTAAACTTGCTTTGTGGGGTAGTCCGTTATCGGAAAAACTGGTTCTCCTTGACTAGCTAACACTATCTAGCCCCCCCACTTTGTTCGTCGAACACAAGGCTCATCACCATGGATGTTCTTTAACATGTTGACATAAACTTTACAAAGTATGGTAATGTGCATACCCTCTATAGGCTTCTGGGCCCTGCACCTTCTGTCCACCCCGTCTATTGCCAAAGCGCTCCTCAGTGCACATTCATGGCCTTAGCCATGCTACCTCTTTGCAGTGAGCCCTGTGATAAATGGGGACTGCTATGCCTAGCAGCTGCTGACACCTTGCCTGCCTTGTGAAGGATGATGGAGCCTCGTTCCTAGGCACGGCTTTATACAAACTTATCCGGCATCCCCAGGGGAGAATACCATCAGAGCTACGTCACATTCAACAGTAATAACAGAACAAGAGTAGTAAGACTCAGCATTTTAGCTGCTACAGAAGTCATCATAGGGAAATGGGCTGTGAACGGCTGCTGTGTCGGCAGAGTTACATGCTACAGTTAAGTTAGAAAGTGAAGGGATTTGGCTCTGACTTAATGGTCCCCCACCATCACATTTAAAACATGTATGTCGCATTTGTCGATGCAGGGAGCAGATCCACTAATCCTCATCAACTAAAATCCCCCACGTGGAGGAACAGTGCAGGAATTCCGGGATATGCTCAGATTTATTGCTTACCACATGAATAAAGCCTTGCTTTAAGAGAAAATACTAAAAATACCAAAATTTGCCTCAGCCCATTGTTTAGAGAGCATTTTCAATTGCGCCTATAAGAGTAAGATATGGGTACCACCTTGAGGTGACAAATAATGTAGTGTTACGCTATTACTTATGTATTAATTAGCCACGTGTTACAAGCTGATGCCATGTTTGTTCATTATTAATGAATTATCACATCTTTTATCTTAAGCAAGTACTATATTTGTTACTATGTTAATTCTGCAAGCCTTTGTGAACTACTGAAGGAAGCACTGCATGAACAAATAATGAATAACACATGTAAAATACTCATTTTTGTCCATTAATGCATTGTGACACATCATTTATCCTAAGCAGTAACTATATTTGTTACTATATCTGTTAATTCTATACATCTTACTAAACTACTGCAGGAACAGGAAATGAATAACACAAGTGAAATGCTGTCGTCATGTTAATTCATTAATGAATCATGACACATCTTTCATCCCAAGTAGCTACTACATTTGTCCATGATGTGTACTTCAGTAGTAACTGAGTTACTACCAAGTATTTCCGTTGCCTCAAGTAAAGTGAAGGCAAGAGCTCTTAAATGCTCTTCTTCCTCAGCCTCTGATGAAGTTTCCCACCAAAGCGCCTTTCTGCAGCACTAACATGTCAGGTGGACAGTGACGTCGCAGAAGAGCCAGCCCCACCGCCAGCAGGAGAACGGCTTACCTGTGTCTGCGGAGGAGTCCTCGGCAAACTGCTCGCTCCACGGTCACCCTCTCGCAACATCATCCCAACACGTGGCGCTCAGTTACCATCTAACCAGGCCGGGGGGGTAGCCCTCACTGCACACATTTCACAGACTGCCCACCCAGCAGAAAGCGCGTCACGTGAAGAAGGAGGTCACCCACAGCAAAGTTTTATACAAGCTTTATTTACAAGTGGATGAACAGCTGTACATTCGCATATGGCAGGAAGCATGTCATCTCTCTCCCGGGACCTGCTTCTCTCCAGCACCTCTCACTTACACTATGTACACCTTGTATACAAGCAATATAAAACTTGGCAAATGGAAGGTATTTGCTACTTATAAACTTCTTCTTAAAAATAAAAACCATCGATATTTAAATGGTCTGCATCTCACATACTGAGGCTACTCGTTCTTTGTTGTGCTGATGTACTCCGGTCATGGACGAGTGAAGGACCTCAAAGCCAAGTCTACTCCGGTAGTGACCCATGATACTTGCACGCCCAAAGGGACAGGTTATTAGTAAACACGTCATACTCTGCTGTTTGCGGCCGTGCGTCGACGCCATTCCACCCTAACTGGATTCAGATGCTTGTCCGCTGCTCACCACACACCACACACGTGAAGCGCAGAGTGGCAAAGGCATCTGGCCCCAGCAGGGGGGCGCCGTCAGCCTTACCGCTTCAGGACCGCTGATGCGCGTCGCGGCACATTTGAGGTCAACGCACCCCAGAAACGGCGACGCAGAATCGGGATGCGCCCGATCAGGCTACAGAACCTCCCCTTCTCGGGCCGGTCATTCAGAGTTTACAGTGAATCTCCAAGAAGGCGGGTGGCTCAAGCCCTGGCAGCACTTTTAGCTGGGTCATGTCCCCACAACGGAACGAAAACACTGAAGGTGCCCGTGATAGGAATACTGCTACTGAGATACAGAGGGATGACAGCACAGAACTGAGCGGGACACAGAGATCGAGACGCTTACTCTGCCCAAGCGAGGGGACGTCACGCCGTACACCTGGGCAACAGGAGATGCATAACAAATAACTATGAGCGGAGAGCACGGGTAGGAAGAAGCTTGTCCGACTTTGGGTAGTCTTGGGGTTTACAAAACATGGGCAGCAGCAAGAAGTAGGCTTACCTCCTACACATCACTACCACTTTGGATTTGTCTTTCAAGAAAATAAATAACATTAAAAAGAGGAAGTCAAACCAACCAACATATTTCTAAGGCTTGTTAGGGCCAATAAGTCCATCTGATGACCGTCACAAGGCTGGTGTCACACTAAAAGGGTCGTTAAACCTCCAACGGAAAGCTCGTATCAGATGGAACACTCTTCCGTAGGTATGTCTTTAATTCGGGAGTGAAACAAGCAGTCAAAGCTGCAGTAAAGCCTGATTTCATCACAGAAAGTCTGGGGAACCGATGGAGGACAGTAACAGTGTTGATGGGCTGCACAGTGTGGACTGGAAGGCAGATGTTCAGCAGCACAACAAGAATGTCCCTGAGTGGAGCTGGTGGCCTTGGAGACCTCTGTCCACTGGGGACAGTGGCGTGAGGGTGAGCTGTTAGTCTGATTGGTTATTTTCAGGATCAGCCCAAACAAAGTCATGCAAGCAGCCATGCAAGCAGCCCGAACCCTGCCAGGATCATGCAATCAGGTCACTGCAGAAAAGAGAGAAGACAGGCAGTGGTCAATCAAACATGGTCACATCCATCCCGCCCAGGTGAGGAACAGCGTTAGACCAACACTCATTCGTCATCGAGCAAAACAGAAATCTGCCCAGTCTGACAAGAAGGGTATGAATAGTTACAGGTGCAAATGGCGTCCATAAGAAACGGACATGATGGATATCATCATTAATGGCACAAACACTAGGAGTGACTCTGCTGTGTTTACATGGCGCTTTCTGTAACAGGGAAGTCATGTTTTCATCAAGCTCAGCTCATTCTCAAGGAAGCAGACCAGCTGTGACGTGGCCAAATCGAGTCCATAACTGCACTCGGATTAGCCATGCCGTGCCTCGTTTTAACAGGCCATGAAATGAGTTTAGAGCACCGGAAAAGGGCAAATGGGGCTTTGGTTCCATCTGGATGTCAGTGTAGTTTACTGGAAGACCATTTTACACACAAATAAAGAGCTCAGCACCCACACAAACAGCAGGCCACTCTCTGACTGACAGCAGGTGAAGCCTGTTTTTCAGCGAGAAACCCCAACGGCAGGGAACAGGTGGGTTTCCAGCTGCATCAGACAGATTCAGCCCGCCACTGGCTGTGCACACTGACAGCCCCACAGCAGCACAGGAAGGACAGTCCTGGTTAAATCACGCTGCTGATTCCTAAAGGGACACTTAAAAACAGCAAGGTGGTGGGGGTGGAGAGCAAAAGGTCATTTTCTGGGTGTTTTTCTGTCTTTATCAAGGGTAACCTGAGACTAGTTAGGCCTCAGAAATAAACCATGGACTATAAACAGACAACTGGGGGACACTTCAGAAAGCAGGGTTTCTAAAAAGCTGAGATTTTCCTGAGCGAGCCACCAAGTTGGGAGCTTGCTCATAAATCAGCGTGGGAGTGACTGGGCGGACAGCATGAGAAGGCCTGCTGTTTGGGTCCTTTGTGAGGAGATCTGAGTGACTGCAGCCATGTACTCCGTTTCCTCAGTGTTACAAACGCGTTTCTCAAACATAACCACGCCTACGCTGTAGCAAACAAAAATACAGGTTAAATGCAGAGGACATTTCCTTGTTGTGCACGTGTGCTGTGGTGTGTCAAAAACGCACCATGGTTTTAATGGTGAGACAGACCCAGAGCATGCAGATGGTGACCAATACTCAGCCACAGAGTGTAAGGCACCTTGAGCAGCTGGAAACTTTGCTAGCCTATTTCTTAACATTAGCATGTAGCATTAGCACGTCCCCTAAGGAGACCTATAGGGGTCTGTTTAAAAGGCATGTCAAGGTATGCTTAAACACCTCTAAATGACATTGCAGTGTTAGCGACCTGACCTACGCATTACACGGGGACACTCCATCATCTGATCTGGGCCTCTCTCTCTCATGATTGGGTTCCAACACCCGCAAAAAGCCCGACTGCTCAGGACCGGGCTGAATCATCAGGACTCCTCAGATTTAATCCCTCGGTCCTATGCTGTTACACTCTATGACCGGATACACTCCCAGCTAGCTTCCTGCACGGCTCCCCCTCATGGCGGTCAGACTGATCATGAGAGCAGGGAGACCGGAAGGGGGCTTGTGCGAATTCAGCGCTGCACAGCACACTGACATAAGGCTACTCTATAACACTGATACCACTGCATAGATGTGGGATATTCACAAATCCAAACCAGGGCAAGGTAAACCCCTATGACACCCTAAACAAACATCTCTCATTATTCAAACTGCCTCCTAAAGTAGGTTTAAAGGAGAAAAACTAAGAAACGGTGACCTATTTCATAGCGTCCTGCTTCTATGAAGTTGGGGTCACTTCAGGTTTGACCTCGAAGCAGTAAGACGCGAATACTGCTGAATGGAAGCACTCAACAAAGCCAGCACTTTAAAGGAAAGCTCTGCTGTATACACAGTAAAATATGGCAGACGTAACAAGAACCGCGATACTTATAATTGTGAATAACTAAGCACAGTTTTCAAAAAGGTGAGTAAATAATACTTTTAAAAAGCAAATAATACTCTAATCAGGAAAAGTAACCTGGTAACCATTCATGGGTAAAATAGTGATCACTCCGAGTATCCAAAGCTCTTTTCACCGTGTCTGTTATGCAGCTCAGAATGGTCAGAGGAAGCAGGCTATGCATTGCACCACGTATGTGTAACTAAAAGAATGAAAACTCGTCAGTGCCAACCATCTAATAAAACGGGCAGGTTAGTAGGGCGATAAAACATAATAAGGACTAGTTGGCTGCTGCTGTGTTAGACCTCTAACTTCAAAAACTAGAAATGCGTCAACTGTACACTTGTATAAACCAAGTAACGTGATAAAATATTAAATGACTGGCGCCCAATCGTCACCACCCCCGGCAGGCATATAAACCCGGAACGCACGCACACATTTCCCACAGTATTCAGTGGACGGCGAGGCCCAGATCCGCCGTCGCTGCCGCGCACCCTCCGGGCTGCTGGGACGGCGCCCCCCAGCTTCCCATGGGACGCCTGGGCTCTACCTGGCTGCGGCAGGCTGCACGTGTCCCGGGTACGGACGCCGGCTGCTGGTGGCCTGGCGCTGGCGTGCCAGGAAGGACTGCCCTGAGCCGGTGCTGGCTAGCCGGTCCTCCGCTGCCTTCTTCTGCTGAGCCATGCCCTGCAGACAGAGGGCGCTCACACTCAGCCTTCCGCGCCTTAGCCGACGTGACGGCGGGGTGGGAGTGTTTGGAAAGGGGGCGGTCAGGTGACACGTTTGGGCATGACAGTAAGGGCACACCCATTGCAGGAAGACCAGTTTTTGGGTACAGACCATACAGGTCTGGGAGTGACGGGTTGGGTGGCAGCAGGCCTGAAAGCCCGGTGTCCGGGTGTGCCCCGTCACCAGGCACGCCTCACCGCGCTGCACCCTCCCCCCCCCCACACCACTCACCATGTTATACCAGGCAGACACGATCAGCTTCTCCTCCTGGTCCCGCTGCGTTTTAGTCTTGTCATACTCTTTCTGTGAAAAGGTTAAGACACATTCAGCAACAATGCAACCAGTTTGGGGATGTGGGCCCAGGCCTGGACACCCAGGGGACCAGCCCGGGGGCCTGCTTAAATATGCAGTACGCTCCCGCGTATTTGTGAATATGAATATGGCTGTTCTTCACCGTTCGGGTCAGTACCCACCTCTAAGGAGTGCAGCATCCGTTCTTTCTCCTGTAACTGGTTCTTCAGCGCCTGTACCTCTGGTGCAGAGCCCTGGTTCTGTTTTGGATCTAGTGTTCGAATCACCTTAAAAAGAAAGAAAGAAAAAAAACACACACACACACACACACACACAATATAAATAAAAATAAGGAATTGTTAATAAAAGCCTCCTTGGGTTAAACTTATAAATGTTTACCTATTTTGTCAGATGGGACATGACAGGAAGACTATTCTTACTTAATAATATTATTCCTCTGCTTCTCTGACAAACGTTATACATGCTTGTAATGTCCACCCTCCAAAAGGCCTGTTAATTTACGTCAGCCCTCACAATTAGAGCACACCTTGCATAAAAATGTAGAAAACTCCCGTGACATACTGTTGCCTCCCAGCCTAGTCATTTTAACAGAACCTGCTTCTCCACCTGGGGTAAACAGCCATGTTCATGGCGTAAAATGCACTAAGCGAAGGAGAAACGGTTTTGTTTGCAGGAACAGCAGCTGGGAAATTCTGCTTAATGCACGACTAAAGCAGGATGGACAAACGGAACATTTTCTGACGCCTCTGAGCCTCTGCGCTCCCCTAACAGGGGATAATCTGAGCACCTACGGATGAGCACGCCTGGCAAAATGGGGCTGGGAGAAGCAGCAGCTAAGGTATTAATGACACTGCCAGAAATCTGAGGGTGTAACACATGAGGGACTGCGGAGAATGAGTCAGGGATGCCACCAAATGGCCATAATGCACATAACCACAAGCTGGCAGGCAGGCTTTTAAAGGCTTGTATCTCCCTATAGCCTGAGTGTGTCCGCCTAGCGATGACACGTACGCTCTTGGCCTTCTCCAGGTACTTCTTGTATCTCTCTTCCATCTGTTTCATGTCCTCATCCTTCTTCTTCAGGGCCTCCTCCAGCTCTTCCACTTTCTGGGCTGGAGTAGACAGGACACCCGGGTCACCGAGACGGGTCGCTGAGCGTGCACGTAACCCTACCCGATGTCCTCACGACTCGCCGGAGACTCACAGCTCGTGTTGTACTTCGACTCGAGGTCCTCGATGTAGGACGATTTTTTCTGAAGCTCGGAGCCGACCTCCCGCAACTTCTCCCTGCTTAACGGGACCAGAAAAGCACACAGATCAGGTGACCTGCTGCTGGCTGCACCACTGGACGGGACTTGGAAACAGGAAGGCTACTCACAAGTGCTCCTCACACTTCTTCTTCAGGATCATGGACTGTAAGAAAGGAGACCAATCAGTACCACAGCACACAGCACTCAGGGGACAGTAAATGACACGTTCAGGCCTGTTCTAGATGCACACTGAGCTTCACAGCACTTCAGAAGGGTCTTTACCCTTCAGACAGGTGATTATACTCAACACACAACGGAAACACCAGACTCATTATTATTTCATTTAAGGGGTTATCCTTCCATATGAAAATATTTAGCACAGTTCACCTTAGAGACGTGTCTCTCTGCCTATGTATGCACCTGGGAATCAACAGAATAAACCTTAATCCACACCCTGCTGAACTCCTGGAAGGGGGAGTCCCCATGATACCCATCAGGGAGGGAAACCTGAGGCTTAAAGCAGCACAATCCTATTACTGCCTGACGTCCTCTGCGTTTATCCACAGTCAACAGCAATAAGGAACATTATAGATCACAAAAGTGAGGGGGGCAGATTACGTGAAACCCCTGTCCAGCGTGCGATCAGCAGATCGAGGACAGTGAAACTGACAACATTGTACTCAATATCCAAAAGGCAGGCATGGACAAAAGGGGTTCTGAGTCTTACCGGTCTCACTGGGCTGACCCCCTCTTAGGCGTGACACCATGCTGACCTGGGTCTTACGAACCCTAATCCAGCAATCCCTTTAGACGCCTGCTTTGTACATACAGAGAAGCCCAGAAGGCCAATGCTAAGGCTAAGATGAGCGAACAGCTATCCTACTCTGCAGGTAGATGCGAAGAGCTCACACCCACCGATGATCTCGAACCCTCCATAAATAGAGCATAAGGATGAATGGATGTGGGGATAAGCTGGCAGAAGGACAGATGGAAGGAGGGGAGGACAGATGGACAGGATGGAGGGACGGGCGTCTCGCCCCAGACGTGACCGCCGACAGCGCACATCATGCGGCACGTTCAGACTCACGTCGCTGGCCGCAGAGCCCTGCTCCTGGAGAGACTTCTGCAGCTCCTCCACCTGAGACTGTCCCTCCAAAAGCCTTTGGTTAACAAGCCTGAGAGAGGAGGCAGAGCGTCAGCGAGGCACCGGGCCCCAATGGCCGGGCTCTGCCAGGGTCGGCAGAGGGCCTCGGGCCGCGGATCCACCTGTTCTCAGTCTCCAGCTCGTTCTTCCTGCTGTTGGCGTCCTCCAGCAGGCTCTGCAGCAGCGCGATCTTCTCATTGTCAGAGCCCTCTTGGTTCAGCTTCAGCACCTTGTTCTCGTGTTGCAGTCTGATGAGCCTCTCGCTTTAGGGCAGACGGCACCGCATGGTTTACAGACATAAACTCCCGCCCAGGTTGATTTACGATTGCGTTGAATAGATAGAACCCGCCACTCAGGATTTGCATCATTCTTACCGAATTTCCGGTGTGACAATTTCTGCTGCCAGAGAGTCTGATGCCTCACTGCTGACCAGGGGAACCAGGCCTAAGGGGAAATAAATAAGTAGAACATGAGAATCATACTACAACTGATATCCTGAGCGTATTGGAAGAGGAGGTCCTCGTGATCCATGACCAGCTTCTAACTCTAGGCCCTCATAAGTCATAGATCCAACCAACCACCCAATCTCCTCTGGCTCACAGGCTGGAAAATAAGGATCCTAGCATCCACGCTTGTGAATCAAGCTAAACGTCATTCATGAGGCTGCAAATTCGGGGATGACATGGCTTAATTCTGGACGAATCCCAGCACGCGGTTGAGCGAGATGCAGGAGACGACGAGGAAATACCTGAGGTCAGCTGGCCCTCCTGCGCCTGAATGCAGCGTAGCTCTTCGATGGTGTCCTTTAGAGAGTCCCGCTCGGTCCTAAGACGCTGAGTACAGAAACGACAGTCAGCTTCAGTCCTTCAGGGGCGTAACCGAAGCTGCCCTCGGAAAACGGGTCTTAAACGCCACAGCGAGAGGGATGGGGCTGATCTACGCCGAAACGGCCAACTTCAGATCGACCGAAGCGCACGAGCGGTCAACCCCCAGCGCTTAGCCACATGACCCCAAGCCGATCCCGTCAAACAGCAACGCCCGGAAGCATTACGTCTTTCTCTTTCTGAAGGGAGTCCACTTTCTCCTTAAGGCGCTTGTACTCAAACTCCATCTTGTCAGCTTTCTTGGACTCCTCTGACAGTCTGTTCTGCAGCTCCACCATCTGTACGGGAAGAGAAAACTCACAGTTCGCAGTGGTCCTCACGGACAGACGGCTCAGAGCCCCACCAAAGGGACCTGCCGTGTGTCACCCTTCAGCGAGTGACTGGTCCTGCCTGTCTCCACACCAGCTACCCACATGCTAGGCTCTGCATACTTATCTCCTCCTACAGACCCATCCAGTTCACCCATCTGTGAGCACACTGTGCTGCCAGCAGGCCAACTGAGTGACTGACTACCTGTCTCTTGTAGGTCTCCAGCTGCCCCCGAACAGTGTTGGCCTTTCGGAGCTCCTCCTCCAAGCTGACTGTGTTCTGCATGTACATGGTGTTCTTCTCCTCCAGGAGCTTCACCTGTCTTCTCAAATCCCCTAGGTCTTCCAGCTTCTTTTTGTAGGAGTCAACTACGCCTTCCAGCTTGGAGACTTTGTCTGAAGAATGCCTGATAAAAAAAAAAAGAAAAACACACACCTTAAGTAAGATACTTACCACCTAGAGCAGGAGTGCCCAATATGTCGATAGCAACCGACCAGTAGATCGCATAGACAATGTCGCGCAACCCACCCGCACTAACAAAAAAAAAAAAGCCAATCATCTTTGGCATTTGGCATTCGCCGCTTGATTGACGTGATGGGCGGCCAGTCTGCTGTCGCTTAAAACTTTGTTACGTTAGCTTACCATAACAGCAACTTAGATGCCTTCTCTTCTAACGTGTCACCCGGCAGAAAATGTGAATGTATTGCGAGCTAATGCAAAACTCCAAAAGCAAAGTGACCCAGCTATTCCAACTTAAATCTACTAAA
>JAODKN010000114.1:19792298-19806487 GCA_026774425.1 Petrocephalus zakoni
AATCTGATTAAATATATTAACGCATTTACCCCATCTGCAGCGCAGAATGACTCAAAATCCCTGAAATGCAGCGTTGATGTAAGTTCAGGTAAGAAATAGTTGGCAACGCTGCATTTCAGGGATTTTGAGTCATTCTGCGCTGCAGAATGCTCTGGCAAATATAATTAATCGTTCGGCGCACATGGCGATTTCACGTCTTCCAGCGATGTTGTTTTTAGCATAAAATAGCGATTAAGGCAACGATTGATTAAATAAAACCTTATAAAAGTGAAAAGCTGCAGTTCGGAGGTGCAGTAGTAACTGCTGTCCAGGAGGGGGCTGGTTACATCATACACACATTTCTGTATATTTCCTCACTTATCAGTAAATATTCCTGAAATTCCTTCCTTGTCCACAAGGAGGCGCCAGCAGATAAGAAAGACGCCGCTACATAATTTAGATGTCTCTCACCACCAAGGGAGGTCTAACTTCTACAAGTCGAAATCCTGTCTTCACCTCAATCATGAGAGTGCCATTCTTATTGCAGGGTGGGGTTAGACGCCCTTCGCCGCACTGTAATTTCACAGAGGATGTCATGACTGAGACCTTTAATTCCACCCAAGCTCCCAGGATAGTGACTGTAAATATGAGCATGGTTCCAGGTGATGTTCGGTGGTGACATTTGACAGTAAAACTGCATTATTTGAGCCACAGTGGACTGAGCCGATGAACACCAACTGTAATTCACATAGATGCCCGGGGGTGGGGGGGGGGAACTACTGTGCACCCTGGACTCCCACCAGTTTTTCCACTTGTGTCATGGATATTTCCGAAACAGAGAAGTCTGTATTCCAGCCGTAATACTAACTAAATCTCCAGTGGCTGCGGAGTCTCCTGTCTTCGCACTCCATCTTAAATCACTCTCACTGTTTCATGGACCACTGCTCTGGGCGTTCCCATGGGAACTGGCCACTTATTACCAAAATGATAACTGTGCACATTTCATTAAGCTAATGTGTGTGTCTGGTGTGATTACAGCAGCCAGCCGAGGGGCCATTGCTGCCCAATAACAGGTGTTTCGGAAGGAGAGGGAGGCGGCGGGGAGGCTGTACGCAGATTAAGGAGCAGGCGGTGGTGCTTTCCCGCGACGTTCTCCCGTTTGGCTCAGGTAGCCTCACGCTGGGCATCCCGTCTGTGAGCATGAGCGCTCCTTCCCTTCCGGACGCCCACCTGCGTGTGCTGAGCTGAAGAATCGTGGGGATGGCAGGCCGGTGGGATGTTAAGGAGCCTCCTAGGATGCGACTCAGCTCGGGTCCCGGGAAATGTGACTGTAATCCTGTAACTCTGTAGGCAAGCCATGTGAAAGCTGAATAATAATCAATACAGACTTGTGGGGTGATGAGATACGGAAGCAGCACATGGCTCTCTCCAGGACCTGGGCTCCACCTCTGGGGGTGGTCTGGTTCTCTTTAATACAGCTTCTATGACAGAGTGTCATTTTGCCGTGATATTGCCATGGCACTCTACAGCGAAGGTACACGGACGACTAACTTGACACGACCCTGATTCTTTATCTGTGGGTTCTGTACTGGGGGGGGGGGCTAGGCTTAGACTGGGAAGACGAGACAGGGCAGGGTCCTCCTTATTGGGAACGATCCCCCCACTTTCTGGAAGATTCTGTCTCAGGTATATGACGGATATTATGGGGTGTTTCACTAGATGACACTTGATGAGTTGGCTCAGGGCTCTCAGGGATGGCTGCAATCATGTGGCCCCCAATTCAGGATTCTCCACCTGGTTAGCCGTGGTCCCATGTAAGCAGACGGTGGATTCGCCGGCATGAGGACGTGCCACAGAGAGCCGCCCGCGGCTATGACACGCCCGTCCCTCAGGAATGTGCCCCTGCTCAGAGCAGAGCGTTTACACCAGCTGCCGCCTCTCAGATGACGATGCCCCAGACAGCTGGGTTCAGTTTCACTCATAAATCACGCCGCCCGGACAGTTACGCTTTATCTCCAAACCACGGAATGGCCTCCGGCCAATCAGAGGGCCGTCGCGGTGCGCCTGCTGCGTTATCGGCTCGGGATGTCACCACCTGGCGGGATCCCTGTGTCAAGACGTGATGATGGCCACACAGCTCCTTAAAAAAAGTAGCTCTAAATGAAAAATAAATGAGGCAGTGGCACCTGTGCCGAGGCGTCTAAAAATATTACAGTGTGGAAAAGGGCTGCAGCTGCCTGTGAGGGGGTGTCAGTAATCATCTCTGTGACCCCCTTCTGTATAACACACAGCACGTTATGGTTTATAAGGACACTTCCTGGAGTTATCAAAGAGGCAGTGTGCAGGGATACAGGCTGTGTACATGTGCTTACAGATGATTATTCATGACTGTGCAGTATTTTATGTGTGTATATGCATGCATCCATCCATCCATCCATGCAGGGTTGCCAGCTTTGGTCAGCTGGCTAGAGCATTTTCACGTATGTAACAGTTTTTTTTACCTTGTAAATAGTCTGTAGGGTTTGAAAACTACCCCTACGCCTTTGATGGAGCTAATTTTCAGTTTGCAATGGAATAACATAAATTTGCCCTAGGATTTCTTGCATGAGCATGAGAGTCTGAAAGCATGAGAGTCACGCCATATGCGTCAGATTTTGCAACCCTACATCCATCTATCTGTGCCTCCTGAGCATGCTCACTGAGTGTACATGTATGCATTCAGATCATTGTTAATAAGGGAGATACTTTCTGCATTCCTGCATCTGCAGCTTGTCACTGATCAGGAAGCATGATGGTGACTCAGACGGCTTTGCAGCAGCCTGAAGCATGCCGTAATTAACGTGCGCAGACATATGCTGGGGGACGTTTTGTTTGTCAGGCTTTAAAAGATGAGCATTCTGTTTCTGAAGCTACATTCAGCCCTGGATAACCGGGGAACTGAGCCGTACCAGCAGCTTTCGCATGTCAGCCTGCTGACAACTAAAACTTTCCTCATAAATAACAAATGAGGCCCTATATTGCGGAGGGAAGCGTGCTTCAGCCCGAACCCGGACAACGGCGCGGCTGACGCCGCTTCAGGCGGCCGGTGGCAACCGCGCACACGCGCACATGTCAGATTCGGGAGGAAGCCCGAGACCCTGCACCACCTCTCGTTCCGCGTCACCTCCTGTTCCGCACCAGTCGTATTAAACGTGAATTTTATCCGGATGGATTTCTGCTGCTTTCCTGAGTCTACCCTCCTTCCTGATGAATTCCTAAACAGACGATAACGGCGTTTTCTTATTTCGGGGAAAAGCCCGGCCGTATCATTTTATCTCAAATTTGAAAAGTCCTTTAGCAAGGCAAAGCAGGAGGCAATGGTGTAGGAGAGGGCTTGATTTTGGCAGGGGGGGGGGGGCACAACTGTAAAATGTTAATACAAAAGTCTATTTATTGGGGGGGTATTATTATTTTCCATTAGCACAAGGACACTTGAATAATTCTCTTTGCCTACCCTATCCTGCTATCCGTAGCTTGGGGGTCACAGAAAGGGTCAGCCAGTGTGGGCACCCCTGCAGCTGGGGGTTAAGAGCTTTGCTCTTGTGACTGTTCTGCTGAGGTCGGGCTCAGACCGGTGACTTTCTGATTACAGGCTCAGAGCCTTATCCCACTGAGACACTCACCACTGTTTTGTTTTTTTTGAATGATAGAAAGATGAATATAAATATTTGGTGAGTACACATCCCCTCTGTCCCTGTGTGCAGGTTTAAAATTTACACACTACATCACAAATGCAGTGGGGATTGCACAACAGCTTGCCAGTGCTGCTGATTCTGACGGAGCTTTTTCTGACAGGGCATCTTGCCGTGCCGCACCATGTCCCGTGTAGACGGCACTGATGTGTCCGTGATCCTCTGATACGGAAGGACGTGGCTCTGATACAGTGATCGGCGTGACAGGGCAGCCCACAACGTGGTCAGGTGACACGGCAGCTGAGCGCAGACGTCCGTGTCTTGCACACGCCTAGCCGGAGGGCGGGGACGCGGCCCCCGAGCTTGGACACGGCCCCTGAGCTCGGGCTCTGCGTCTCCGGCCGGGCTCGCGGTGCCACCCATCTGTCCTCTGCCGAAGCTGTCAGATCGCGGAACGTCTCGCTGCCCATCCCTCCGCTCACCTGTCTGCCTCCTCTGGCTCCGCACGCGTGAGCAGCAGAGGGGGAGGGACTGTGGGCCATCTGTGAGCGCGAGATCCACTCTGAGCCGATCATCTGTTAGCCGTTTCGGGGCGGACACACCTCACGGAGGCTTTAGCCGTGAAAAACGTCTCCTCCGAACTGGGAGCTTCACACGCGGAGGGAATTATTTCTGGATAAAACATCAGTCGTAAATAATCTGTAAATAGCTGTTCTGTGTATATTTTTGAGGTCTGTGTGTTTGGTAAATCCGCATCCGCTTCCTGAGTGCCGTTTTCCCGCGCCATCCTTCAGTGCAGCTCCAGGGTCTCCAGCTCCAGGGTTTCCAACATCTCCCCAGTGGGGGGGGTGGGGGGTGGTCTTGAATGTGGGTGCAGCAGACAGAGAGAAGTGGGGGCTCCCTCAGCAGGAACAGCATTAATGACATGGTGACTGCAACAGCCCCCCCCCCTCCACCCAGCCGCCGTGCCAGGGAGCCCACCCAGCACAGATAATCCTGCTCCACTCTAATGTGCTTCATTATCACAATTAAGCATCAAAGGGGGCGTGGCCTGTTTGGCCTAACAACACAAAGCGAGACACAAAGGCGGGGCCGGCTCCGCCCATTCCGGGGCCGCATGCAAAATTAGTTTAACCTAGTTATGACTGAGGCTCTCATCTTAAGCTAAATGTACCCTATTTACCACCCCCCAGGGGGTCCTCTCTCAGGAGGCAGTGTGAGTCCAGTGCAGCTAGGATTCAGTGTGTGCTTATGCAGTGCAGTCAGGATGTAGTGTGAGTCTGCTAGGATCAGGTGTGTTTGTACACTGTAGTCAGGATGTAGTGTGAGCCGAGTGCAGCTAGGATCAGGTGTGTTTGTACACTGTAGTCAGGATGTAGTGTGAGCCGAGTGCAGCTAGGATCAGGTGTGTTTATACACTGCTGCCAGGAGGCAGTGTGAGTTCAGTGCAGCTAGGATCAGGTGTGCTTGTACACTGCAGTCAGGCTGCAGTGTAAGTCATCTGGGATCAAATGTGTTCCTACACTACAGTCAGGATGTAGTGTGAACCCAGTGCAGCTAGGATCAGATGTGTTACTACACTGCAGTCAAGATGTAGTGTGAGCCCAGTACAGCTAGGATCAGGTGTTATTCTACACTGCAATCAGGATGTAGTGTGAGTCAGATAGGATTAGATGTGTTTCTACAGTGCAGTCAGGATGTAGTGTGAGCCCAGTGCAGCTAGGATTAGGTGTATTACTACATTGCAGTCAGCATGCGATGTGAGTCCAGCACAGCTAGTATCTGGTGTGTTTGTACACTGCAGTCAAGACACAGCGAATATTCACAGCAGATAGGCAGTTCAGCTTGCTGCTGGGTGCTGTCCATGATGCCTTCTGTCTGAACCCACAGCTAGGCCGCCATGCCTGCTTGCTCCTGGCATCTCATACTCGCAGTTCTCTTGCCAAAATAATAATTAGAAATTAAGACACAATGTTCCGCTCACCGTTTGTTGTGTTCCTCTCTGAGATGAGTAGCAGGGCAGGCCACCAGCAATCTGGATGCTAGCTGCTAAATATAATTTCATTGCATATGTGATATAAATAATTTGTTGCTGCCTATTCACAAGACGGTAAACGGTTTTGTTTTAAAATAGTAAGAAATAAACGCATTTGTTCAAAGTGTTACATGTCAAATGCGTTTAAATCCTCCCACTGGCGCAGTGTTACAGATGCCAGTTTGTCCCACTGCAGCTCTTTGAGAGGACACCCAGAAGACACCGGGACAACACGTGAATCCTACACACACAAACAGCAGGGCTGCAGTTTGAACCCCCAACAGGGAATGGGAAGAGACAAGAGTGCCACCTACTGAGCAGTATGCCAAGTGCACATAAATACATTATTTAAATAAAGGAGCTCTTAGGTGTCAGCCTGGGAAAAGGAGAGGCACGTATGAATTTAAATAAAATTACTGAAAGGAAGATAATCAAAACCTCCTTTTAAACATGGGGAGGTTAGTACTTTTATTAGAACTTGTCATTCATTTACATGAAAGTGGGTCATTCCCCTTTCCCATTTAGACACAGAGTCTCTCCTTCAGAGCATTTATATGTGGCACGAGTGGCTGGTACTGTGTGAATAAAGCACCTTCTGATAAGGGTCAGAGCTTCCCTGTCGGCTCTGCGCTGGCGGCAGACGTCCCTGAATCTGACCTCTGAAGGCCCAGCAGTCCCACAGCACCGTGGCTTCCGTGCGCTGGATGAACGGCCTGGGCCATTTCGTGGTATTTACCATGTTTATGGAGACTCCCATGACATGTGCATTAGATGCATACAGGCAATGTGCTCCTTCTATAGCTTTTAAAATACTGTATTAACCATGCATCACTCTGTCCGTAAATCCTTTATCTTTTTGAAGTATTATGTTCTCGGGTCACTTTGGTTTCTTGGTGCTTTTGTATTTTTACTTCATAAATAACTCGTGTGATGAATATCAAAGACTGAGGTATATGGTGAGCGCACGCAGATGGTATTTACATGCACATTGGCGGAGGGCGGGGCTCCTCTTCCAAGGGCACATCACGCCTGGGGGGGGGGTTACTGGCAGGCTTCCATTGCTCCGTTTGGGTGGGTAGGGGTGGAGCAGGGCCACGGGCACCGTCTGGGAATCACAGGGGCAAGGCGGCTGCGGTGGGGTTGGGGGGGGGGGCTCCGGGGGCTCACATTAAACTCACATGTCTGCATTAAATAAGAAGGAGCTGCTCTTACAGGCCACTGATGTCTGCCTCTGTCTGCCCCAGTAGGTCTGACGAGAAACACGAAGCTCCACCACCCGGGTGCGCTGTAGGGACATGGATGCCCTGGCAGATGTGTGTGGGGGGGGGCAACCACTTAAAAGGGCCCCGGAATACATAAAATTATATAATGTAAGGGGAGGCCCTAGAATCTCTAGCTATGCCTCTTCTGGTTCTGCCCCCAATTCGATAAAATAGAGAAACAGCCTGCAGCAGCTATGATGCCTGGTGGTCAGATTAAGGGGGGGGGGGGCTGGGTGCGCAGAATTTATGTGGGAAATAAGAGCCATACTCCCAGGTGTTTGTAAATGGAGGTATAGCCACGATTGGGAGGTAGCTGGCTAACACTGCCCACTCACCTCCCAGTGTGTCTGCCCAGCTCTCTCACACCACTCTCTTCCTGTAGTCGAGATGCGACTGACTCAGCCTGTGAAATCATAGTTTTATTTCCGGCACAATTTGACTGCAAGCATGTGAGGAGCTGTGGATGAACTGGCCTGTCATTCATGTGATATTGTTCAGTAACAGTTATATAACCCAGGCAAGGTGACGGCAGCTTACTGATGCTGAATCTATGCCTTGGATTACCTAGCTGTGCTGAGGACTGACTCAGGATCAGTGATACAGACCCCGATTACCTTGGCAGCCAGGAATCTCGCTGTCTTTGGCAGGAGGACCTCAGCTCTCGGATAACGATCGGCCGGATGTCAGTGAGGATCTCAGCGGGCAATCTTCGCTCGAGAAGCACCTCCCCCATCTGCTCCAGGGCGATTTATCATCTTCTCTGACATCATCCACTCAAATGTACCTGCCTGCCTGCTCCGATTGTCCAGGGGGAGCGAGACCAGACTCACCCACCAAAAACATTCCTTTCGATTCTAATATTAATGGGTTCGGCTTGGGGCCCACGCAGACGATAGGATTAAAGTGGATGGTGAGGCCTCACTGAGACGTCAAGATTTTGTCCCAGGTGTAATGCAGTGGTGTGAAAAATGGGGAAAGCACTGATTAGTAATGCGTGGAAAAGGCAACTAGCTTTAGCAGAAAAGTGCTGTCCATGTACTGAAATTAGATCCTAAATCTCATGCATCATGACGTGTCTCATGGTCACCTCCAACTCAAGACTGCCAGTAGAAAGGAGATTCTCAACCACAACCATGCCTGGACGTGTTAATAACCAGCCTCTGCCACTTATCATCTAGTCAGCATAAAGGTGGGGTGGCCCAGGCCTGAGCGGCTTAGTGAGGAACCATCGAGGATTGGGGGGGGGGGATGTACACGAAAACTTAATACCTTCCGGAGAGGTGTATGCACTCTGCCTCCATCAGTCTCCACACAACTGCTCTGACCCAGCCTTAAACCTCGCCTGCCCATCCTGGTCAGCTCTATAATCACATGTAACATACTAACTATAGTGTTCACCTTATGAATTATGAAATGTATGGAAGGGGCTGTGGCTGAATGGATGCTGCTATTCCCTGGACACATGGTTAAAGGCAGTACAGCCAAATGCACGGCTGTGACTCGCTGTGCAGAGCAGGAACAGGCCAGGCCGGTGAGGAAGAGAGCGTGTTATTTTTCAGATGAACCCCTATTACTGCCAATATAGCCGTATCCCGAAAAACTGGAGACTGCGGAGTCACAAGCGTTTAGCAGTAGTTAGCTAACACTAGTGATCCACACTCAGACCCACATTCAGTTCACACTGATCATGTTGACACCTCCAGATGAGGGAGATGGGAACAGAGTGTAAGGGTTCTGATCGTTATTGGGCTGTCCTTAAAATTCATTAATGCACAGTAGCAGTGCCAGGTTGTGGGAAAAATAAAAATAAATAAATAAGCGCATTAAAAATTTCCATTGGCTGAAGTCTTTCATCTAAAGAGGCAGTTGTGCAATAGGAAGCCATCTGGCCACAGAGCCAGACGTGAAGGAAGAATTCATCATAACTTTACACCCAAATGTGAAGGAATAGCTGAGGTTTTTAACTGCAGCGATACAGCTTCAGGCAGTGAGAGTGGCCTCCAGCCAGTCGGAGAAATAACTGCGGATGGAAGCGCAGCAGGGAGGACAGGACAGATACATCAACCCGGATGGGGTACAGACCGGATGGGATGCCAAATACACTGGCCAGGGGGGGGTACAGACCGGACGGGACACCAGATACACCAGCCCGGGTGGGGTACAGACCAGACAGGACACCACATACACCAGCCCGCTTGGGGTTCAGACCAGACAGGACACCAGACACACCAGCCCGAGTGGGGTACACACTGGACAGGACGCCAGATACACCAGCCCGGGTGGGGTACAGACTGGACAGGACGCAAGACACACCGGCCCACATGGGGTATAGACCGGATGGAATGCCAGATCCACCAGCCTGTATGGGGTACAGCTGGTGGTGGAACTTGTTGGGATCCCGTGCTGGAGGACTCGCCGAGAAAGATGTCAGAAAGGCGAAGGAGGAGATCATTTCTCTCGCAAATCAAGTGGAACACTGGAAGATTAAATGTGAAATGGATTCAACTGATATATTGCACAGGTTTACGGGGAAGGACAAAACTGAAAATTCTGTACTAGGGAGTTTAGCAGTTTTAAAAGAAATAAGAAGCATTCATTAATCTTAGGAGAATGGAGTGGTGCTGCAAAAGTTGGTAATATCACAGGTGGAGTTATGGAGGTTATTAACTAGCGGGAGGTGACAGAGTGCTCATTATACAATGATGTATAGTAAAGGGGTGAAAAGCTTGGATTTTAAAAAAATGTAGGGGGCGGGGTCAGATCAAAATTCTCAAGCGGCATAGGCAAGACAGAGGCCATCAGCCACTATGAGCATGTCTTGGGACTGCAGCACGATGCTGGAGCAAACCAGCAGTGTGATCTTGCAAACTCCGTAAGCTCACATAGAGCAGAAAAGAGATTTGAACCATCAGTCCTGTTTTTGTAACATCACAGTTTGTGGGAGTTCTGAGGGCAGAACGAAAAATGATTCAGAGAGATAACCAATCAGACTGTAAAGGAGGCGGTCCAAGCAATGAGAAAAGGTGGGACCAAGACATCTGATTGGTTAGTCTGACATCTGACACAAGACCTGATTGGTTATCTCTCTGAATCATTTGTTGTTCTGCCCTCAGAACATTTTTGTGTAAATAAAACTCCCATGAGCAAGATGCCACTGCAACCGATCTTAACACAGACCTGTGCCTTCCATGGCATCATCAGTCATAGATGGATGCATGAATCTGTCTGCATGTGTGCAATGTACAGCACAGCATTGGGCTTCAGTCATTATCTGCCTTCTCAGGGTGATTGATCACCAGCAACATGCCAACAAACGGCTCCACTAATGAAACCCAGATGGCCTTAATTGGACTGATTGCCTCATTTAGGAGTAATAAGGTCAATGGGTCAACTGAGAGAGTGTTTGGGGAGCTTAGGGTATGCTCCTGGGTGATGTTCTGAGTGCTTCAGTGCCCTCATGATTGTCTATGCCTTTCGAACACTGTTACGTCTGCTCTGATAAAGGGGCCTCGACTCCATTTTGTGTGCTGGGATCACCACACAAGTGGGCAGGACAGACACCGTCCAATAGGATCTGAGAAATCCAACATAACATGATGGCAGAAAAGACCTAAATATAGCAGAAACAGAATCCTGACCAAGCCACAAACTCCAAAATCCTGATTGTCTTCTACTCCGAGAAGCACACAAATCATGGTTATTTACTTATATTAAAAATCAAATTAAAATAAATCTTTCTACAGGCACACCTGAAGCACCTTGTGAAGTTAGGATAGCATCATGCAACGACTTTCTGATCCATAAGAGCAGCAGAAGTTTGTCACACTAGGTCCAGTTCACCTTCCCCAACCAAGAGTGAGCTAGACATCTCCAAAACAAACCAGCACTTTGGAGTCACAAAGTGGCCAGATGCCCTGGAAAGGTACTTTTGTGGAAAGGATAGCAGAAGCAGTAGATGCTTCAGTGTGACCCTTTCGGCACACACACACGTCTCAGGTCTGGCGCTGACAGGGACGGGCTGGGAAACATGCTGCTGGGGTCCTTGTTCTTCAGGAAATACAAAGACATGGTGGGAGGCTACAGCAAGGCGCGAGACAGCGTCGTGCAGCACTCTCCGGGATTAGCGGCGATAGAGCGATTAGCGGCGCTCGGCATGCTGGGTGCTGGGCGTGCACGTGTGTGCCGTCGGACATTAAGTGAATCATGTTGAATGGAGCTGTGTACAGGCGTGACTGTGGGATTAATAATTAATGCAAAGGATGTAGCCCCATCAAACGATTTAGCGAAATCCTGTGTTAATTGAGGAGATCTTTAATAAATCGGCTTGGGGCAAATCCAAAAAGACGCTCATCTGGCACCCTGTCTATGCCTTTAAATTTAATATTAGAGAGCACAATCCTAAGAGCAGTTCTGTAAAGATTCACCCAATGACAATTGAGGGAAAAATGTCACAGATATTTAGAGCATGCCTATGAAATTCTACAAAGATGGCGCCACCAATCATGGCCAGTCCTCCCGCTCATGCACAGCCATCTTCCCTGAAGGGTACAGAAACTAAAATGAAAATAAAAAATTTCCCAGGGCTGGGGAGAGTGGGTGTGCCAAGCTTTGCTCAGATGACACTCCCCAGCTCATTCTAATGTTATAATCTACACAACTATTTTGACAATGAGGCTTGCGGGGTGCTGTGTCGTGCCAGAGGAGTCCCGGCCCAGCCTTAATTAATGTATGCTAAACAGGCATCTGGCAGAGCCACATGTAAATGACTCCGCTCATCGCGCCCCTCGGCCCGCACGTAAATTGGGCCTTTCTTTCTCCTCTGCTAACCCTCCTCCACCCCCCCCCCCCGCCTCCCCATTCCCTGTGACATTAATGAGGTCTGTGTTCATCTCGCTCTGCCCTAAAGGCAGCTGGGGGTTAAACACAAACGTTTGTAGACCCGGCCAACAGGAGGCATTTTTGTGTACAAAACACGAGATGTGCAGGACGTCGCTGCAGTCAGTCTGCTGTTTGCGTACAGGTCCCGAAACTTATAATACTGCTTGCGTTATGGATTTTTGTGAGTATTATAGAAACACAGCATAATAAACATGAATTCCCTTACACTTCTGTTCATTATAACTGAATAATATATTTGGTTGTATTGTAGTTAAATAAATCAATGTTCTGACAGGAATGATTGTCTGAGATGCATATTTCTATTTTGTGAACCCCATCCTGGGTTGTTCCCTGCCTCGTGCCCATAGCTTCTGGGATAGGCTCCATATCTCCCCTCACCCGGAAGGATAAGCGGTTTCAGAAAATGGATGGATGGATGGATGGATGGAAGGATATTGTGTCAACGATACAGAAGAGGGTTTATTGTCACTTTGGTGCTTAGCTGAGATAAAAAAAAGGTTGGGGAATGGGCTTATGTACAGAGGGGTCATGGTCCCATATGAACTGGGGTGTTGCTATGCACCAATGGCATGTGGTTATGTATGATTATGGGTGTGGCTATGAGTTGATTGAGGCGTGGTTGTGGCAGAATGTGGTTGTAAGTCAATGGCCGAGGTCATATATAAAGGAGTGTGGCTATGAGCTGGTGGGGCGTGGTCATATATGAACCAGAAAGTGGTTGTGAGCCAATGGCTGAGGTCATATATAGAGGGGTGTGGCTATGAGCTGGTGGGGCGTGGTCATGTATGAACCGGAAAGTGGTTGTGAGCCAATGGCCAAGGTCATATATAGAGGGATGTGGCTATGAACTGGCGGGGTGTGGTCATATATGAACCAGGATGAGGTTGTGAGCCAAGGCCGAGGTCATATATAGAGGGATGTGGCTATGAGCTGGCGGGGCGTGGTAATATATGAATCAGGATGAGGTTGTGAACCAAGGCCGAGGTTATATATAGAGGGATGTGGCTATGAGCTGGTGGGGCGTGGTCATGTATGAACAAGAAAGTGGTTGTGAGCCAATGGCCGAGGTCATATATAAAGGGGTGTGGCTATGATCTAGTGGGGCCTTGTCATATATGAACCAGGATGAGGTTGTGAGCCAATGGCCAAGGTCATATATAGAGGGATGTGGCTATGAGCTGGCGGGGTGTGGTCATGTGTGAACAGGGGTCATGTTTGCAAAGTCTTAACAACTCTTAACAACTGGCAGGAAAATAATTTATACAATATTCTGTTCTTGCCTAAAACCAGGAACTTTAGATGGAATAATACAAGACAAAAATAGATTATTTCCATAATAAAAAAAATCTGCAAAAGATATTCGTGTTTCTAAAAATGCACGTGTGAAAAGGCTGACGAGCCAAGGTGAGCTGAATCTCAGATGACCCTGAGCAGCCGAAGGGTGCTCCCTAAAGCACAGTGCAGGGATGCAGGACTTCTCAGGCTATGTCATCATGACACCTGCTGTCAGGGCCAGTCCAATGGGGACTGGGCAGTTTAAAGTGGAGTTTAACCTCACCATGGTAACTAGCAGGCAGGACAGTCAATCCCAGTGAAGGAGCTATGCAGGCTGTGCCCACAATTCCTTCAGACCCCCATCCGTTCACATCCTCAGCAAAATGTAGAGGAGAATATTAGGGGGTAACGGTATGTAACGCCACCGGTTGGCATAACTGGCAAACATACTTCTTTCTTAAGTGAGTTAGATTTTGCGAATGGCAGTTAGACTGGGGCGGTCTCTGACCAAAGGCAGGAGACGAGTAAAGCGAGGGGGGCATGAGGATGAGTGTTTGTGGCGGCAGGGCTGAGGAGTGCTCCCCAGCCCGCCGGCTGCCTCTCACCACGGCCTCTTTCTCTCTCCAGAGAAATATGTCTCAACCGTACTGTACAAGGCAAACTCGTCACTGCTGACATGCTGTTGGGATAAGAAAAGAATGAAAAAATTAGATTTAAAAATACATATTTCCCCTGGTAAGACACACTGAGTTGACATCTCTTTCTCCCTGATATATTCTTTGCAATAAAAACCGTCTCCAAAGCCATTTACTATTAAGGGGAGGGTTACAGGTCATTTACTTGACAAATCCCTCACCCCAGCTCATTATTATCTGCTATGGTAATGGGATTATCAGACTCACCCTGGCATTGGCTTTCACCTCTGTTATACTGCTGGTGCTCAATTGCTGTTACTGTCCATAATATGTAACATTAATGGTTCAAAGTACCCAGTGAAAAGTCCATCCATACATACATCAATCCACCCATCATCCATCCATCCATCCATCCATCTATCCATCCATCCAT
>JAODKN010000114.1:19822048-19833245 GCA_026774425.1 Petrocephalus zakoni
CCTCACCCTTCCTGTACAGGATCCCCTACCTTCCTCACCCTCACCCTTCCTGTACACGCTCCCCTACCTTCCTCACCCTCACCCTTCCTGTACACACTCCCCTACCTTCCTCACCCTTCCTGTACACGCTGTCCTACCTTCCTCACCCTCACCCTTCCTGTACACGCTGTCCTACCTTCCTCACCCTCACCCTTCCTGTACACGCTCCCCTACCTTCCTCATCCATCCGTACTTGATAATGGTAATTTTGACTTTTTGTCTTGCTGGAAACGATGGGTGGTCACGAGAGAGTGTGAGTAAGAAGGATCTTGAAAAACGATGCCATTAACATTTGCTGGCGTTTATAGGGGGAGAGAGGAAGGAGCGGGTCTGTAAATCTGCCTTGCCGTCGACGCGTGGGGCACAGGAAGCTGGAGAGCAGCCTGCTGAGAACGCAGGGCTGTATCTCTCCCCCAAATGGCATCTTTATCAGCCTAAATTAAGTTTTGATTCGTCGCCACATATGGTGCCACAAATCACTTTTAATACTGATATCAGGCTGCGCTAAACTGAGCCCAGGGCATTTAATGCAGTTTTATTGTGTAGCACGCAAGACACCTAGCAGCTCTATATCTCCTTCTTGTTCTCTCATTCTCTCCCTCTCTCTCTCTCTCGCTCTCCCTCTCTCTGTCTTGCTCTCCCGTGGGCTGTTGAACAGTATGTAATTACAGGCGCAAATCAGCAGATAGTGGCTAAAATGATATTTTCCTTTACTGAGGTCAAAAATAAAGTGACCCGGTGAAGTCTTGAAAAAGCCATGTGCTTTACTGACTACGGGATGGAGTTAGGTAATGACGTTGATTAGCATACAAGGTCCCTGTTTGGTTTCATTTCCATTAAATAAGTAAATATGTTTAGAAAAGGCTGTGCACAAAAGTGGTGCTGTCTTGTGTTTGTATAGACACGCAGGGCCAGCCCCGAGGTACATATAAACACACACGCACACACACACACCCACCCACGCACACACACACCATGTATGCCTATCTTTATGGGGACACTCCACTCATTCCTATGGGCATAACCCTGATCCCAACTATGACACCCTTAACCCTACCCAGCCCTAACCTTAACCATAAGTAACCAAACAAAATATGAGACTTTAGGCATTTTTTGATTGCAGACACAGATTTTTATTAAATTGAGGTTATCCTTATGGGGACCAAAAAAAAATGTCCCCACAAGGTAAAAAATAACTGGTTTTTATCACACTGTGGGGAAATTGGGTCCCCACAACGTAATATAAATAAGTCTGCGCACACACACACACATCGAATGATATAGATCAGTTCAGATTCACTTATTATCTTTTGTAATGAAGAAATAACATTTATTTAAGACATATTATATTAAAAATAATAATGAAGCGGTTTGGCCATGTGTTAAAGGAGCATTTGTCTGTATAAATGATGTAGTTCATTACTTATAATCTGCCTTTATTCGATCGCCTTTGCAGCTAATGCATTTTGTTATTTAAATGCCACGCTCTTACTCAGTCAGCCACTGGAGGTGTACAGCACTGCTAGGCCTGAGTATGTAATTCACCCTCTCCCACCTAATGGGTTGTTAAATTTAATAATCATGAATATCGGCCCGTTTGTTTGCTCTGCTTTCCGGACGTCCACTCAAAGCATGACCGATGTCGTTGGCTAACGCGCCAACACTGAGGTGAGAGGAATGTGCCTGCTTTTGGAACAGAGCACGCTGTGTTCAGGGTGGGTGGGGGGGGTCTTTGAAGACTGGCCCACTTTAGGGTCCCTTCTGTGGCAGCCCTGTACCCTGCTTTTAATCTGAACCCCCAACCTAGCCCCCACCAATGTGTACTCTGCCCCTGGACCTTGTTATCTATAACAAGCATGCTTAAGGTGCTGTCGGACACTAACTCTGGGTGTGTAGTGCAAACTGAAGTGGATTAAGCATGTCAGGACAGTCTCTTCGCTTTTCCTGACAAATAAGACACCACATTGCATAATCTTTAAAGTACATACTCAAAGTTTGGAATGTAAGCGAAACATCGACCGGATTTATCGGTTTGAAAATCAAATCTTAAGCTAGATACTCACTGTAATAAGAGAGACACTATGAGTCTGAGTCCTGCTCCTCCAACTGAAAGTCGGCAAAACTACACAGACCCGGCAGATCGAGTAACCAGAAAATATTTCAGCTTTCTCCCCTGTCATCGTTCCATTTAAAGTTTCAAAAAGTGTTATATCAGATTACCCTTTCATGGAAACCTCACCATTCTGCATGCTTTAAGGGTTACATCTGCTGCGATACGGCAGAGGCCATCTCTTCTGCCATAAAACAAAGGATTTCCTTCTTCTCTCTGCCACACCAGGCCCTCATAACGCAGGACTGGTGACAAGCGACTCCGAATCTGACCTTGTGCGTCTCTCAGCTCGCTGCAGCATAAATACCTCTCAAGGGCAGGGAGTGGACGTTAGCGGCAAATACTACAGAAACAGAGCTGCATGTTTATTAAAGATAAAACAAAGACGTATTTAAGGGTCAAACAACATGTGTTATTAAGCACCAGAATATCTGGTCAATGACTGTATGCTGATCTACGCAACGTTGTTCCTTTGTGGGACCTATGGGGGCGCTGTTGTGACACTGGTGCTGCCGAAGTGTGTGGTGTCAAGACAACGCCGTCCCACCAATTCCACTGAGCCGCTCTGCGTCTTTATTTCAAGTCCTAGCCCCTCTTGCTTGTTGCTGTGACGTTTGGGTAGCCATGTTGTAAGGACGTTACGACAGAACACACGCTTTGAGGATGCCAGTTTACCCAGAGGAAATCTATGCAGGCACAGGCAGAGCATGCAAAGCGGCACACACTGTGCCCAGAATCACCGCCCCCCCCCCCCCCGGAGGTGCGAGGCCCCTGTGCTGTCCTACTTTCCCTCTGTTATTTATGATATTAGGGCTGTGAGAATGTGCCTGCGATCAGGAGGCTGCCGGTTCAAATCCCAGGCTTGACAGAGTGGTGTCACCTTTGGGCTCTTCAGCGCGTCCCTTAACCCCCGGACTGCTCCGCGGAGCGGCTGTCTTTTACAAATAATGTACGTCGCTTCGGATAAAAGTGTCTCCCAAGTAAAGAAAATGCTAATTTTAGTGGTAGTAAATGGTGTTATGTGGAAGATTAAATCCCGCGTATTAAGAAGAATGACCTGTGAAGACAGCCGAGCGATGTTGCTGCTTTCACTGTGGATGTGGATTAGATGTCACTCCGTGGCGCCCAGAGCTCCGCTCAGCCAGGCGGCTGGCTCTTTATCCCGGGATCTGGGGAACCTCTGATCGGCGTCCCCCGTAATGAAGAGCTCTACTGTAAGCCGGGAGTAAGCCTGCCGCTGGATTCTGGGGCTCCTTTGGGCAGCCCGCTTTCTAGGCCAAGTGTGAATCAGTGCTTCAGCATCCCAGGATAAATAAAGAAGCGGCCCTTCCATCCGCGCGTCTCTGCTGTTGTAAGTATTTCAGTGTATTTTTTATTCATAGTAAACCCCCCCCCCCACACACACATTCGTGGGCAGAGCGGCACACTGCGTCTGTGACCCCCCGGCTAAGAAAAACCAAAGCAGGGAGGACCCGGGGGTCCCCGTCACACTGAGGGCCACAAAGACACATCAGCAAGCCTGCCAGCCGCCCCCCATAAGCTATCCCCACTGACTTAGCCACAAAACCGCAGCCATTCAAATTAACAATGTTCCGTCACTGAAATTTTGATTGAAAGAGTCTTTATGAGGAAAACAAATCTTGGAAAAGAAAAAGTGCTCCTCAATGGTTTATTTATTGATTCTTGTGTTTTTCTGAGCCAGCGAATCAGCTTCAAGAGCCTTTTTGGACGCATCACCGCAGTGATTAGCATAGCCTCTTTGTGTTCTGTTTTTATCATATTTGAAGCTGTGCAAATAAAAACACTGCATCTGAGTCACGTTGATTAGTGGGTGAGAATTGTCTGGCTGATGGCACCACGGCACGCCAGAGTGATTAGGGGGCCTCGCAATATCCACCCGGAACATTCTAATCAGATGGAACTTAAATGGAGCCGTCACTCACATGGAGACGCATTTTCGGTTCCTGCAGGCAAACGAATTCGCCGCCAGCTCATAATAATTTCATTGCATCAGTTCAGGCCACCGGTGAAACTCAGAATGTAATTAAACGGGATTTGATTTGGAATTGTGCATGAACTGGTAATCAAACTACCTGAAACTACTGCACTCGTATTGAAGCCATTTGAGACGCAGCGATAGGTCTGCTCACATGTCAGTCAAAGATTTACTTTGAGTCCCAAACATATCGTGTAAATAAATGCTTTTCAGGTCCATGGTTTCTGTAGAAGGGAATATTCTACAAAGACCATTGAAGATCATATTCCATAAAGACCAAACATATTCCTGCTTGTTGCTTTACCAGCAAACACTGAAATTCAGTGACTGCCCTCTCTCTCTCTCTGTCCTACTAACTTGACTTTGCTCCACGGCTCTGTTTCCTGTTTGGTGAACTGGGCACCTGTATGGGCGTGGCCAGACTGCACACAGGCCCCGATAGGCTATACCCACCAGCTCAGTTGAGAGGAGACTTCTGCTCCCCATAACTGATCGTGTTGCATGTGCCACAACAAGGGCCCCTTTAGAAAGATCTCACCTTGCCCCCCCATAAAAATTCCTAATTTTACATATTCAAGGGACCCTGTAAGCAGTGCAGTGTCCCTTTATTTGAGGGAAGGATGATTGAGTGGGGGGGTGGTGGCTTAGTGTAAATTTTACTGACCAAGGGGGTGTCACTCAGCCTCAAAAGGGGGGCATTTTCTGTTGTTTGGGCAAAAGGGACAGGCACTCTGGCACATGCCTGCTTATAAGGTGCTGCGACCCTTAAATCTGCCAGGGTATCTAACCCCTCAGGGGTGCAGATGGCGAGGGGGGGCATGCAAAAATGTATCCTGCAGTCCCCAGTGCACCCCCTGGCCACGTCAGTCCTTAGGGACAGCCACAGTCCATGCTCTCCATCTCTTCCTGGGCATCGCTCTCCATCCTAAACACATGATTCAGGTGGTTCTTTGTGTTTTAAGTCAGATTAAACCGTCAGATGAGCAATCTGTGGCACACCACAGCTGCCATGCTGCGTGGCCGGGAAGCTGGATGGCACCCGGGTGCCCGAGTGGCTCACATGTGAGGGCACTGTGCTGCTAGCATGCCCCTGCGAGCCACACGCTCAGATGAAATAGCCGTTTCGGCCTTTTCTGCGATATTGTTCTACTGTGTTTATTTGCTCGATCCTGTTTCAGCAGCCCTGATATCTCGTAGCGGAGTGTCCTAGCAAAGGTCTCTCGGGTTCAGGTATTAGATTTGGAAGTATTTCCACAGAGCTTTCTTCCTGATTAAATGCCAGTGGGGATGCATCAGGGCTAAACTTGCGTGACGGAGTAGGAGAGCTGCACTTGTGTGATCGGCCTGCTAAGTGTTTCTGACTCCCATGTCTCCTAAAGCCACGTGTGTCACGTGGCACGGCTCTGCCACTCTGCATATCCCTCTGGCTGGCTGGGCCCAAACGGAGCTTCATCGCATGCGTCCCTGAGCGTCTCGGAAGGTGTGGCACTTCCAGAGCAGACTGAGAAGATCCCGGCAGCGAAACGATGCCAGCTATGTCATCTTGTCTTTACTGAACAGTTTTGTCCAGTCACAGGATGCCTGACAGAAGATAGGCTTCAGAAGGAATTCATGAGAGAAAAAAACAGGGAGACAATCGTCACATGAGGGGCTGGAGACCTGGGGCCTCCATTAACTAAGTTACGCACGCAAAAAAAGATGCCAGAAATGTGCGTATGTATTTTTTTTTTTACTTTTTATGTGTATGCGTTTTTTTACGTTTCGATAAATTAGGCCCTTGGACTCCTAGCCAAGTGCTCATAGCTTTTAAGCAAAAAGCGTACTAACTGCATAATTAAAGATTATTAAAATAATTCTATTAACATGCAATGTTTGTGGTAAGTGGCCCATACATCATAGCAGCCGGAAAATAGTTGGGACAGGGGCATGTTCCCTGCTGTGTTTCATCACCTCTTCCTTTAACAACACTCTATAAACATTTGGGAACTGAGGAGGCCGGTTGCTGGAGCTTTGAAAATGAAATTTTGTTCCATTCTTGCCTAATATAGGATTTCAGTTGCTCAGCAGTTCGGGGGTCTCCTTTGTCATATTTTTTGTTTCATGATGCACCAAGTGTTTTCTGTGGGTGACAGGTCAGGACTGCAGGCAGGCAAATCTAGCACCCCGAGTCTTCTACTACAGAGCCATGCTGCTGTAATACGTGCAGAATGTGGTTTTACATTATCTTGCTGAAATATATAAAGCCATCTCTGAAAAAGACATTGGATGGATGGTAGCATATGTTGCTCCAAAGCCTGTATATATCATTCAGCCTTAATGGTGCCCAGATGTACAAGCTACCCAAGCACATGCACCCCCCTACCACCACGGATGCTGGCTTTTCAACTGTCCTCTGATAACAAGCTGGACGGTCCCTCTCCTCTTTAGCCCGGAGGATATGGGATGCATGATTTCCGAAAAGAATCTCAGCAGCAAACAGAAGTCAGTGGTGTTTCGGGATCATGATTAGATGGTTTAGATTGGTTTCTTCTCTGCATGGTAGTGTTTCATACTGCATTTGTGGATGGAGCAGTGAGCTGTGTTCACAGACAATGGTTTTTGAAAGTTGTCCTGAGCCCTTGCAGTGATTTCCACTATAGATTCATGCCTGTTTTTAAGGCAGTGCTGCCTGAGGACCCAAAGATCACAGCTATCCAGCACCAGTTTTCGGCCGTGTCCCTTGCTTACAGAGATTTCTTCTGATTCTCGAAATCTTTTAATTGTATTATATACTGTAGATGATGAAATTCCCAAATTCTTTGCAGTATTGTGTTACATAAGAACATTATTCTTAGACTGCTGCATTTGTTCTGTGGATGATTTGTGGTTAGTTTACCCACATAGTCTTTCACACAGTGGAGAACCTCTCCCCATCATCACTGCACGGAGTGCTGAACCTCTCCCCATCATCACTGCACAGAGCAGTGAGCCTCTCCATATCATCACTGCACAGAGTGCTGAACCTCTCCCCATCATCACTGCACAGAGACTCTGCCTCTCTGGGAGGCTCTTTTTATACCCAATCTTACTGACCTGTTGCCAATTAACCTAATTAGCTGTGATATATTCAGCTACGGATTGCGCTTTAGCACTGCACAACTTTTCCAGTCTATTGTTGCTGCTGTCCCAACTTTTTTTAAAACGTTTTCTCGGCATCAAATTCAAATTGGGTATATTTTTGTCACAAAACAATAAAATTTCTCAATTTGAACATTTGATATGTTGTCTTTGCTCAGGTTTCAATTAAATATGGCTTTATATGACGTACAAGTCACTGCATTCTGTTTTTATTTACATTTTACAAAGCGTCGTAACTTTATTGGGAACGGAGTTGCATAATCCGCAATAAACACGGTGTTGCGGACACCAGCAGATCCACATTCAGGTGCACAGTAGGGTCTCCGAGTTCCCTCTCCGGGAGAACCCTTCTGCTTAAGACGACACTCTGAAAATCTTTTTTCTTTAATTTTTCTTCTTTAGTGTCAAACTTATCAAGACTGGTATGAGAGGTGTCCATACGGAAACGCGCTGTTCAACAACTTTTAGAAAGGGTTCAGCGCCCTGAAGCATCCGTTCCGGAATTCAAGCCGGGTCTTTGCATTCGCCGCCAGAGACGGCGGTGGGTTGGGTCTGGATTAGCTGCCGGAGCCCGGCTGGTG
Source organism: Petrocephalus zakoni (assembly GCA_026774425.1). Taxonomy (NCBI): domain Eukaryota; kingdom Metazoa; phylum Chordata; class Actinopteri; order Osteoglossiformes; family Mormyridae; genus Petrocephalus; species Petrocephalus zakoni. Next base: position 19,829,892 of record JAODKN010000114.1, read on the forward strand.
GAGGGCTGCTCCTGGAGCACTGCTCCTGCAGGATGCTCTCTGGTGTCTGGAAGCATCAGATGCCGCTGCAGCCCCGCATGGATCACTGAGGCGAACCGGCAGCGCCGATCATGACCCGAGCTCCCGTCTCACGCACTTTGTTCAGATAGAAAAGCGTGAAGCGAGGCGGGCGTCACCTTCTCGCTCGCTCCTGGGGACGGCGAGGTGTCGCTCGGCGTCAACCTGCCGGATCGATCTGCTCCAGCAAGTTTCTCATAAGTTCTTCAATCGCTGTCCCGTCGCCAGTCGCGTCTGCGATCTTCCCGCAAAGCGAGCCCGGCGTCCACCTGGCTTCCCATCGAGGGCTTCCCGAGCTATTTGGACCGCGCGTTGCAGTCCAAAAGCGACGGGTTCATCCAGACGTCGAATCCATCATGTGGAAGGGTGCTGGGACCTCCGACGGCGGGCTTGCTAGATGCTTGCCGGGAAGGTGGATCGCGTCCAGCCCGCTTCTTCTGCTGCTCTTCAGCGTAGGAGCAGCCCAAGGTGAGATCACCTGCACTTGGAGGTGAAGTGACGCGCAGGTGATCGCCGCTGCGCCCTGGATCCTGGCGAGTTTGGGGGTTTATAATGAGTAGCATTTAAAATATGTAGTGTATGTGTGTGTGTGTTTTAAGTGCATCTAGGTGGCACTTCGGCGCACATGGGCAGCAGCGCTGCAGCCTGGCGCTCCGTCCAGCGCAAACTCTGCCCGCTCCGTGCGGGAGCAGTTTAGGCGGATTTGCCTCCCCGCAGTCCGAAGACATGCGGCTAGATGAATTGGCGTTTCTCAGCGGCTCATAATAAGTGCAAATGTTCCCTGTGAAGGACTGGCACCCCGTCCCGGCTTATCCCCCACGCCTGTGCCCTATGCTGCCCGGGACGGGCTCCAGCCCCCCCGCGACCCTGTGTAGGCTAAGCGGCTGAGAAAAGCACATTATTGTAGCTGAATGGGTGTACGTGAAAGCGCGATTCGCTTTGGAATAGCGAGATTAAGTATTATGCATGCTGATGGCTATTTAAAACGTCCTTTAAATGTCTCAAACAGAGCTGGTCGTGGTCGTGCGTTACTGACAGGGATCAGGGAATTGCGGTTATGATGGAAATAATATGGTTATAATAATATGGGGTTACATGTGGCGCAGAGAGGAGCGGGCGTCCGTCCCTATTTAAAGCCTGGCTGAAGGCGCGATGGGACGCCGAACACGGGTCCCTGTCACTGGCAGGGAAATTATGTAACTCTGTTTAACACAAAACACTAACACTAAACGCACATTTAGGAAAAACTGTTGCAAAGAGGCGCGATGATGTACTTGGAAAAGCGCTGAAAGTAACTAATTTTATAAGCTAGGTCTATCACCCTGAATGAAAAATTCAAAACACTTGGAATGGAAGTAAATAATAAAAGACAAACTGACACATATTTATTAAAGAATTTGGTTTATTTTAAATACGTGTAATTATATATGGCTTAATCGTGGTGCTTAAATCATTATTAAAATAATCATGTACTTGGTGTGTTTATTTAAGAATCATTAGCAGGTTGTAACAGGCAATATTGCACTGGATTTGGGATTTTGCTTGCAGTTGTGCTATTTCTAACGTCGTTCTATTTGATCTTTTATTAAGTGCGCCGGGGTGCCCATCCGCCGTCATGCTGGTTTTCTTTTCTCGGCTTAATCCCTGGTTTCTAATATATGAGGTGTCTGAAACTGCTTCAGTGTGCCATTTTAGAAAACAGCCGCTCCTAACTCTGGTGGCCCCCTGAATAAAGGACTAATCAGATCTGCTGTGACTTGTGAGAAAAATGATCGCATTCAAATTCCTACCTGCGTTTTTTTTTGTATGAAATTACAATAATGCTCCACTGCCGTATTCTGGATTATCGGGTACAAACCCAGAGACAATGAACTTCAAAGGTTACAGTAAATTACTTTAAAGAAGGATAATTAAAAGAATGATAAGTAACACTCGGGGTTGCCCTGCTCCACACGGCGATCGATGCTGCCTTAAAAAGGAAATGTACCAAATATGTGAATTATAGAATTCGAACCTGGGTTCATGCCCCGGGTTTTATTCAGCGGTGCAGAATCCAGATGCTCCCATAACAGATCTCCCTTTATCTATATTTTATGTACCATATTCATCCTCCGTGCTCATATAATCCATTATCATTATTATTGTTTCGGCGCAGTTAATTAGTGCACGCAATTAACATATTAATGAATGCATTGGTCTGTAGGAGCTGGTTCATTTGCGTAAGCTCTGTGTGCGTACATGCACCAGTGAGCAGACCGGATCTTGGACCGTGGGTCCGGCTGGCCCGGTGAGGCTGGCGTAGCGGGTGCCTGGAACGGCGGCGGAGGGGCTGGCAGGACATGCCGGCCGCCTGCCTGGGAGCACGGCTGCCGTTTCCACTTCCAGGCGCGCAGCACGCTGGCTCCGCTCTCCTGAATTTCACTGGTCTGTAAAATTGTATTTTACAGTGCTTGTTCATGTACTTCATACGTTTTACCGAAAATGAATTTTACCTTTGTAGATGTAATTATCGCCCTGCAGCTTCTCTGTGGTGTGAATTGATAAATGAATGTGTTTTAGGGGCTTCCGATCCCAATCTGCGCGCATAGGTAGCGCTCATTCTAATTAGCGGTTACTTTGACAGCCTGGAGGTGCTGCCCCCTGCTGGCTGTTAGTGTGCAGCGCACCCCCAGCACTGTCTTGGGATCTCGGACAAGGGTGTGATATGTGTGCTGTAGAAACTGGATATAAAAGCCTTTCACTGTAGCCAAGGGGTGTTTTAAGGCTGGTGCAGAAATCAGTGTGTGTGGCTGTGCCTTCGTTCCTGCCCATTTACGCGTGTGTATTTCGGCAAGGGAGAGCAGCAAATAACAGGATTAGACAGCCGCGTGTTTGTAATGCTGTTATGCAGACTGCATTTGGTGGTGCATAGTGCATCCCATGTAGAAGCTGCACTGAAGCACCTGCCTGTTTGTTTGCTGGTGACGTAACCCAGCTGGCCAAACCCGCAACTTCTCTCTGATCCTCATGCTTGTCTGCAGTCCAGATCGCCCCGCGTGGGGCCCGCGTAGAGCGGTGGCAGTGACGTGTCGGTTAGCTCTGTTACTGGGGGATTTGTGCCTATCCTTCTTGCTGTCGTTCTATTCTATGTGAAGATAAACTGGGTCTTTGCTGCAAAACTGTGCCGGCGTTTCCCAGCTCTTCTGCCGGATAGTCTCCTAGCTCCTAAAAGCTCTGTTGCCTCTCTCTCTCTCTCTCTCTCTTTTTCTCCTGACCCAGGCTGGTTTTGGCCCAATAGCCCAGCCTGGTTCTCCACCG
>JAODKN010000114.1:19881710-19907088 GCA_026774425.1 Petrocephalus zakoni
GCTATTCTATCAATATGGGCCAACATTTCTAAAGAATGCTTTCAGCACCTTGTTGAATCAATGCCACGTAGAATTAATGCAGTTCTGAAGGTGAAAGGGGGTCAAACACCGTATTAGTATGGTGTTCCTAATAATCCTTTAGGTGAGTGTATGTCTGGCTGTGTCTGTGTATTTGTGTATCTGATTGTGTCTGTGTGTATCAGTGTGTGTGAAAGTTTATGTCAGATCGTGTGGCTGTGTGTGTGAGTGTGAATCTGATTGCGTGTGTGACTGTCTGAATGTGTGTTTGTCTAAGCGTTTTACTGTGAGTGTGTGGCTGTGTAGCTCGGTGTGAATCCCACTGTGTTTCTGTGCCCCACAATTGTACACTGTCTAAACCAAAGAACCACGTAGAGTCTAAGAGTAGAGTAGAAGACTGAATTAAGTTTATTATGGGTCAGGTTCACCCTTAAATACATACAGCAGGTCCAATCTGGCCCGGGTGCCTGTTCTGAGCGGGCTCAAACACTGACACAATGGAGAGAGGTTCTTACACACGGAACAGTGTGCAGCACACCAGAAAGGGGGTCGTGTTCTCCAGCACAGTCCTGGCTCAGTCTGATCATGTTCCAGAAGCTCCGGGAAAACCGTTCTCTGACCTGAGCTTCGTCGATCACCATGACAACAGCAGCAGGAAGTAGCACCAAGGGTCCGGGCTTCAGATAGCCAATAATCTGTCTCCTGCATTGGGGGGGAAGTGCGTGGTGGGTCCACAGCCCAGGAGAATCCTGGGACCTCACAGGACCTCTGGGCCAGGTACTCCCACAGGACCTCTGGGGCAGGTACTCCCACACGGTCCCCTGCTCCTGCTACTTCCAGGTCTGCGTTCTTTACCTCACAGCTTGATATCCTGGGACTCTGACATCTTGGCCAGCGTCTTCTTTACCCGGAGGGCCGTCAGGCGGGAGGCGGGACTATGTGCCCAACACTCGGACATCAGCTTACCCATTTGCCTGAGGCACTGTGGGACAGGAGGAGAGGAGGGGCGGTCACCCTGTGGCACAGAAGGGGTGGGAGATGGACGGCCACTCGGAATGCCTCCGTACCTCATCGCTGCTCCAGCGGGTGGGGAACGGGGGCCTCCCCTTCTGTATACACACCACCTCCCTCATGTTCTCATAGGAGGGATCTGTAGGGACCAGGTCATAGTAAGGGAGCTGGAACTCCTCAACTATCCCTGAGGAAGAGAGGAGGACACTGGTCATCTCCATGCTGGACACAAAGGAAGCTGAAATGGGATGGTGTGGTGTGGTACCTCCAGAGATGCATCTCCGCGCGATCTCCCACAGGATGAGCCCAAAGCTGTACATGTCGGCCGTGATGTAGGATTGGAAGTGTGCTCTGTTCAGGCTCTCGTCCAGGACCTCCGGGGCCATGTAGCGCTTGGTGCCGACCCGTGTGTTGGGTGGGATGTCTACCTCGTTGGTGTCACTTCAAAGAGAAAAACATTGACGTGTTAACTGTGGACAGCAGAGGTGAATGATCCTCCTATCATCAGATGGATCGATGGACATGTTTTTGACAACTTTTTGACAGCTGAATGCTTTAGTATTCATATTATATATCTTCATACAGACACCTGAACCACTACAGTGCCTGTTGGTATGTCCTCCTATTTGCTGATTTGCTGTGTCTGTTGGCAATCTCACAACGGAAGCTCCTCCCTCAGCCCTGAGTTCTGCTCCCCCTGTGTCCTCCTCCTTGTTTCCTCTCCCACCCTCTGACTTCCCGCCCCTGCCCCATGTCCACGCCTCCTGACCTGATGAACTTGACGGCCAGGCCCAGGTCGGCTATGCAGCACATGCCGTTCCTCTTCACCAGGATGTTCTTGCTCTTGAGGTCGCGGTGGGCGATGGCTGGCTTGCCCTGTGTGCCGAAGATTTCAGTGTGCAGGTGGCAGAGGCCCGAGATGGAGGAGTATGCGATCCGGAGCATGGCCCTGCCGTCCAGCGTGGTGGTGCGGAGGTAGTCGTAGAGGGAGCCGCTTTCGTGGTAATCCGTGATCAGGTACAGCTGCGTCCAGGAGCCCGTGCCCTTAATGTCTGCAGCGATGAAGCCTGGGAGGGAGGGAACAAGGCACAGAGATGCGGCTTGGGTGAGACACGTCCGTCCCCCTGAATGCTGAAGCGCTATGTCTTTTGGACCCGACCCGACTCGTACCCAGAATGTTCTCATGCCTCATCAGCACCGTCTGGTAGATCTCTGTCTCCCGGAACCAGCTGGCCTCTTCCATGGTGAAGAAGACCTTGACAGCCACCCTCTCCCCCCGCCAGCGGCCCATCCACACCTCGCCGTAGCGGCCCTTGCCGATCTGCGTCACCATCTGGATCTGCTTGGCGATAGTCCGCTGCACCTAGCCGGCAGGAGGACAGGGGACCGTCACTCTCACCCAAAAGCTGTCCCCTCTGGCACCCGCTTTAACCTGGATCTCTCATGTTCCTGGAAACTGCAGTTCAAGACTCTGACCAGCAGAGGGAGTCCGGAGCCACTGCCAGAGCTCTGGGACTGTTCAATCAGGTCCTTCAGAGATTCTCCCGGGTGGATGTACATGTCATCAGACTCCAGACCAAAGCTATAGTGTGGCTGTGATTCCTGGCGCCTGTACCTGGAACAGGAAGAGACTTATTATGGTCTTTTAATAATGAAGAGTTCTCAGAAGTAAGATTAACACCCCAGTTAATCCCCTGTATGCAGCCCTTCCTCATGTGTTAAGATCATCCCGCAACACTCTTAGCTAATCCACTTCCCTGGAAAAATGTGGGTATGAGCTGCTCACCAGTAATAACGCAAGATGGTAAGGAAGATGAGGATGACCGTACAGAAGCTGATGGAGATGAAGAGGGCTGTGTGGTGGACACTGCTGTCCATATAGCCTGAGAAAGACAGGATAGTTCACGAGGGTGGGATGGTCTCCAGCTGGCCCGGCCCCTCATCACACCCCTGTCCCACCCCAGGCCTCCACCATCACTGATCAGTTAGGGTCCGCCAGCCTTACCAGGACTCTGCTGCGGAGGCAAGGTGGGATGCAGGTCCCGGTTGCAGTAATCTGTGTCTGTACAGCACAACAAGGCCCTCCTCTGGAGCAACCCCCCCGTGTCCTGTTAGGGGGGGTGGGACACACACAGCTACAGGTCTCTCTGCCCGTCTCTCCGACAGCACCAGCACATTCAAAGAGCACAGGCTCCTTCCATGAGGCGGCACACCGACTAACCACCGCGCCCCCCTAAAACCTATTTGTTTGGTACTTATTACCCCATCCTCAACTCACCCTGCACTGGAACTGCGAGCCGACCAGCCCCAGACACCCTGAAGTAAAGACTGGCACACCTCGGTCATCCTCCTCTACCATGGTGAAGCAGTAGCCATCTGTCCTGCAGGCACATCATCAACACCACCATACCGCCATAACCATGGGTGACAGCGGTGTCCATTACAATGAAGAGATATTTCCAAAAAGCAACACTGTCAGCCAGGGGCACGGATACCATGGCTGATTCAGGGAGCCAACGCTTTACAGCGTTTAAAATGAATTAATCAGGGGGTCCAGAATTTCTAGCATAATACACGCTGTTCCATTCCCCGGAAGTGTCTAAGGGCGCCGGTGTTCAGGGCTGCGGTCCCCGAATCCAGGCCAACCAAGCCTCACCTGCAGCTGTTGTTGGTAGATTCCTCCGGACAGTGGTGGTAGCAATAGCACCAGAGGAGCCGCTGCGCCCACGGTGGGCCAGGTGCTTCCATTGTTGCCTTCCCAGAATCCCTCAGGAGCATGACGGGCAGCACATGTGCTGAGGTCGGCGGGGGCAAGGACAGAGCGATCCGGAAAACAGACGTGGCTGGAGCCGGCCTCGTGGCTGGAGCCGGCCTCGTGGGTAGTGCTGGAGAGATAAGCCCGCAAGTCTCCCAGTGAAGGTCCTCGTTAAACCTGGATCAGAGGGGCACGGCAAGATCTCAGCGGGGAACTTTTGGGAAAAACCATTAAAGCTCTTAGCGCCGTGACAACTGCGTGCTAAGATCAGGGTCGGTTATTTGTAGGGTTTTTAACCCTCAGTCTGTGCAAAGGCAGCGTCCTCTACGGATGAACAGCCCAGTCCTCCTGCGCTCACATTTCACTTTAATATTATTTTTCTGCAGTCTTGTTTGTTTAAGCCGAACCTAGCCAGCAAGAATTGAGGTATTTGCGGTGTCAAATAAGGCCTTGTTTCCTCACCTGCTGTTTCCGGTTTAAACAGCGTCCTCTCCGAGCTCGGGGTTTCCCTGCGAAGATCACATTACAATCTGATGTTAAATTGACAGCAGCCCTGTACCAGGAATTCGGCACACACCCCTCTCTCGTGCATCCGTCAGAGAGGCGGAGCTTAGCATCCTGGACTAGAAAAATGAATGCTGTGCCCTGGCCCCTCCTTTGCTATGTCATGCCACTGGTTTGGGTCGAACGTCTGCCCCCTGAGTTGCAGACAGATGAAATTCAGCCTCTGTATGTCACTTCTACGTCAGTTTATCAGTTAAATCTACCTTAGACAGGGGGGCTGACATGCTAACCAGAGCCTCAGAGCAGCCACATGGTTGAAGAGCGGTCACATGAACATTAATCATGAATATTAACCAAAGACGAGCACAGCAGCACCACAGTTACAACCTGATAGACCATGGAGAGAGCGTGTGTGTGTGTGTGGGGGGGGGGGGGGTTGCATAGAACACATTTGGGGACCAAAATGTCCCCAGAGGGTGGTAAAACCTGAAACTTCCTTACTTTTTGGGAATTTTTTTCAAGTCCCCATTTGGATAAGCTCAGTTTTATAAAAATCTGTGAATGCAATCAAAAAAGGAAAAATGCCAAAAGTCTGGTATTTCGGTTGGTTACTTATGGTTAAGGTTAGGGCTGGGTAGGGGTTAAGGGTGTCGTAACTGGGATTAGGGTTTTTCCCGCAGAAATGAATGGACAGTCCTCATTTAAATAGGTACGTGGATCTGTGTGTGTGTGCACGGGTTTTCATAGATCACATTTGAGGACCAAAATGTTCCCAAAGTGAGGTAAAACCTGAAATTATGCAAGTCTGTGCATGCATGTATGTGTATGTGCGTGTGTATGTTGACCGGATGACCAGACCAGCTACCCAGAAACCCCACTGGCTCCTCCCACCCGACACCGCGGACATAGGACCTCCCAGCTCCATTTCAACCTCAGTGGCAGTGAAATAGTCATATGCAGATTGATCAGCTGCACAAGTCTCCAAGGGGCCCCCAGGAACCCACATCTGCCCTTGCTGCCTCTCAGGCAGGCTCCGGTGACCGTGTGGAGCACCGCAGTGTCAATCACACTGAATCCAAAGGAGAGAGGAGGCAGGAGAGAGTGCAGGAAACCGGGCCCACATCCTGTGCGGCAGCACGTGTGGATTACAGGGGGCCAGCAGGACCCAGCAGTCCGGCCAATCACTCTCGTTACATAAACACTGTCTGCCAGAGGCAGAGAAATGCAATCTTGGGAAAACAGCGCAGATGCTGAGAGAGAGGCTGACTGAAACACCGGCGCTCTCTGCCAGACTGCCCGCATCCCGCTCAAATAATCACAAGGAAAACCCCACCGCAGTCTGGAACTTCAGAGCGTGTGTGGGGATCGGGGTGGTGGCCAGGTCTGCTTTGTGTTCAGCCCGCTGCCCCCAACCCTGAACACACAGTGCTCAGTCCCCCCCCCTCAGCAGGACACTTTTAACATTGAAAAGGTGCAGGAAAGTCCAGCAGTTTTTGATAACGCGCAATCCAAGGCCTATGGGCGAGGAAAACACGCAGATGTTGGCTATAAACATGAAGAACAACAGAGGGCTCTCTGAAAGTGAGAAGTTCCCAAAACTACTGTCAACACAGTTCCGACAGACAGAAACAAACTCCGCAGAAAGTCAGATAGACTTTTCCGCAGATAGACAGAAACAAACTCTGCAGAAACAAACACAGACCGGCCAGCAGGGGGCACAAGTGTGAGGCCAAATTCCCTTAAATTCCATGTCTCCCAAACTGCCATCCTGACCACTAATGAAGGATCATTTCACTTCATATAGTCTCCTTACTTTCTTACAAACATGAACGCGAAACCCTACCAAGTGTACATGCCAGGTCTTGCAGATTTTTTGTGAAATAGCCTCAGTACCGCACAGGTCCAACTCTACGCCTGATACTATTTTGAAGATCAAGCCTTTCTCTGAAGGCTGGGTGACATGTCCCACCGCCACTCACAGACCACCAGCACCCTGCGTGGCCCGTCCAAACATATGAGGTCAAAGACATCACCTGTGCACGATATCCCAGAAAGCAAAAACTAAACAAACTTTAGAAAGCGTTAATGCTCTTATCACGTTATTTTCGCACATATGGTCAAATTTAAAATGACCCTACTGACCTTATTAATGTATTAATCTGGTAAAACCAGACCGCAAAATCTCACTTTACGAAAGACCCTGTTTAATCTCACGGAGCAAGACTCTATTCTAGAAATGTTTCTGTGACGTTCAGGCACAGGCCGAGCCATGCATTTGCAACGTAAAGCGATCTGTCACTGTTAGAAAGCGTTTGGATAGCACACACACTCTGAAAATAAACAGAGGCCACTCAGACTGTGAGGAAGGGAGGTGAGATGGCAGGTCAGAGCCACCACTATTCCTGGCGCGTGTTTGAGTGTGTGTGTGCGCACACGTGCAATTGTCCAGGGGATGACTGATTTAATGGCCGACGTGCAACAACTGAGTCTAACATGCATCAGGCAGCTGACTTCAGACCAGTCTGGACCGTCCCAAAATCCCAGAGCAGCCAAGCTACAAGAAATTAAAGCAGAACAAGCATTTTTATCAAGAACCACTGGGAACATTCAGTACTGGAAGACACCTGACTCGGGGTGCACCATATTTTGCAAACCAAACTAACACGAAAAACAAACTGCCTTCAAGGCTTTTTTTCAGGAGGGCGGAGTAAAACAACGAATCAGCAGAGATAAAATGCGGTGTCTCACATGCGGCTGCGTTTCATGGCACAGATTTAAGTTGCGGACTTCGAGTGGTAATGCTCCTGTGAACCGGAGCCAGCTGGAATGTGTATTCAAAGACAACTGTGCGTCCGTTTAAGACGATCCAAAACACATTTGGGCCGGCTGCGTCACACGAACACGCGCACATGCACGGATCGCTGCACACACCTGCAGCCTGCAGGCGGGACCTGCTTCTCTCCAAATGCCCCTCAGTACTGAGAGAGCACCTGCCTGCCCGGTCTGGGCCTTTACTCACCTGGCGTGTCGGGAAGAAGCAGGAGGACGGATGGAAGCAGCCAGCACACAGCGGCGAGCCAGGGAGGTCCGGAGCTGCTCCACACTGACGCCCCACTGCAGGGAAGGACCAGGAGGAGGGAGGTTGTGACGCTCTGGGTCGCTCTCTCACACCCCTAGTGCCGCCAGGCCGGCCCACTCTCTCCAAGCACCTAGGGGGCTGGACAACAAAGAAGCCCCAGGCCACTCCTCACAGCCCCCGCCCCTGGATCCACCCCTACCCCAGGGCTAAAGAGTTGGGGGTGGCCCTCAGGGACACACCACTGGGGAGGCTCACGCTGCATCACGGCCCGGTGTCGAGCACGAACAGAGTGGCGTGATTTCGGAGTTCTGCGTCAGGCCGATTCTCCACCACATCCTGGCAGTCCGAGTCCCTGACAACAAATGGGCTCCCTCTCACTTTCGGGCACGGCCTGACCCTCAGAAACACTTTTTTTCAGGAATGAGTTTATATATTCTCCACCTGTCTGCGCCCCTCACATCCACATTCACACAGTATATCGCTAAACTCACAGCTTTCCAGAAGTAAATCCTCCAGCCTCTGAATGTTGCCCTGGCCAGGTTCCCTGGTACCACAGGCTCTCCACACAGGGCATCAGCGCACTGGATCCATGCGAGTGTCACAGAAAGCGGGACGGCGTTCCGGGGAGCTTGTGTGGCTGGATTCTAGCGGGACAATGGAAACAAGAGACCCAGGGGAAGGAGACACTATAGTCCTACACAAGTGGAAGTGTCACATTCTTCAGCAGTGAACAAAGAGGACTCTCCCTACCCAGCTCAGCACCCCAGCATCGCATCATGCCACTGCCCCCGTCATCAGAGCCCCATCCATCCATCATTTGCAAAGGCTAAGCTGGAGCCTGCTTTCCGCTGTTCCTGTCAATAGCTGCAAACAAACATTGTACCCTGCTGTGCCCCCACTCGGCTCCTCACAAAGGCTTCCTTCTAAATACATATGGCCATGAAAGCCCCCCCAAGCAGAAGGAGAGAAAGGGGACCCCAGCAAGGAACTGGCTGCTTGGAACTGTCCCAGTCCACTCTGCTATGCTCTCTCCTGCCCCCCGCAGGTGGGTTAGCAGAGATACTCCAGGTGCTGGCATCCAGCAGCCCCTGAAAGCTGGGCTGGTTTTACATACCCTCGGACACTCAGCTTAGTGATTCCACTTTCTCGTAAAACAATTAGCAGAAACCCTGCTGGGGTTACGGGTATGTTCCTTCCATGGTGTCCTGGCTGGTGATTCCAGCAGAACACAGTGTGAAGGTATTTGGTCCTGCCTGCCTGATCTCAGACACTTAACTGCAGATATGCAGTTCCAGCTCTGCTGGCAAAGAGCTGATCTCCCTACTCTTCCCAGCCACCTCTGTCACCTGAGGTTATTCTCTTATTTTCCTTTGGTATCTTCTCAGCATTCAAGGGGAGAAAACAGCCTTGTAATGGCAGCCAGTGCATGCTGGGAAACTTAGCCGAACAAGGATGTGCCGTGTACAAGACCTGCTGCTATAAATACAGTCACACATGGCCAAAGCAAAGATCTCAGGCACACACAAACACACCCAAATGTCCCTAAATTTTAGAGGGCCCTGCAACCCCCCCCCCCCCAGCAGATCTCCAGCAGAGTCACGTTTGTGTGAGAAAGGAGGTCTTCATGAATATATACAAAGAGAGGAACTCTGACTGCTGCCTTTGGAACATCACCTCAGGACAGCAGATGGAGAGATCCTAACTCTCCTCAGCATGGTCCTCCCTCGTGGTCAAAGGTTCAGCACCAAGGGCCGCAAATCCACCTTCCTGCACTGGATTCAGTGTGATTGACACTGTGGTGCTCCACACGCTCAACGCGGCCTGCCTGAGAGTCAGCAGGGGGTGATGTTGGTTCCTGGGGGCCCCTCGGTGCTCCACATGCTCACTGGGGCCTGCCTGAGAGTCGGCTGGGGGCGATGTGGGTTCCGGGGGGGCTCTCGCGGCTCCACATGGTCACTGGGGCCTGCCTGAGAGTCGGCAGGGGCTGATGTGGGTTCCTGGTGGGCCCTAGGAGACCATCCTTTGTGGAGACTATCCCTTGCACACTGGTGCTCCACCTTTGTTCAGTGCCTTCCTCACTGTTCAGCCTCCTTTTCTGGACGGGGGGGCAGGGGGGGATTACCAGAAAAGGGAAGCTTGCAGATTTAACCTCTGTCCCCTGACAGATTTGTACAGTGTTATCCTGAAACCCCAATCATTGGGAAGTAAAATGAAAGAGCCCTTCCCCCAACCCAACTTGACTCGGCCCGGAAGAGCCAGAACACATGTACAGCTGCAATATGAGGCTTATGTAGTACGTACAGACCCTCAGCCACATCAACCGGACCCTTAGAATGACAAATACTGTACTGTGCAAAAGTCTCAGTCAAAGAAAATGTTCAAAGCCATTTATCCGGGTAACGGTGTATTTGTTAAAAGAAAAAAAACACTATTTAACATTACAATATATACGGACGATGTGTCATGTTCTCAAAAAATGTACCGATAACTAGTCTCACCACAATCTCAATTAATTAATTGATTAATTAATTGATTAATTAGGGGAACATCTTAATGAGGCATTAATTAGCTAAACATGGTATGTTAGTGGTTGGAGAGGTTTTGAAATGGCTAAGCTGACACACTTTGACAGACATAATGTGATAGTTTTACACCTATATGAAGTTTTCATTGGCTGCCTAAGACTTCTGCGCAGCACTGTATGTACCTCACAGACCTGGCCAGAAAACGCTGAGTAGCCCTCCGCTGATTCTGTGCGTACCAAGCTGGGACAGGCGCTAGCATGGAGTTTTGGGGGAGGTCGGTGCTGGTGCCCAGCAGGCCTGTGCACCAGGAGGTCATGGATCCTCCTCCTGCTTTTACATCAGGCAGACTTGGCGGGTTCCCGGAGTGCCGGACCACCTGTGTGCCTCAGCAATCGAGACGCACGGAACCTCGGGGGCTAAATACCAGCTGAGCGGGAAGAAAGGATGAGTAACGGAACAAAAGGAAGAGAGAAAAGGGAGGGAACAAAGAAGTTAAGGGGCAGGGGCTTACCTCACGCATAGGCATGCTGGGAGACGGGCCACACGCCGCAAACCTAACCCTAACTCTCACCCTAACAACCAAGTCAACATGGAGCAGGAGCACTATAACCTAAGCTACTGTCCATCACAGCTACAGTTCACAACAGCTTTTGGTAGCTGGATTTTGTCCAAACCCATGTTATGTATGTAAGCTATGAAGGTAAGAAAAAAAATTCTTTTGTGTATACAGTTATGAATCGCTTAACAACAGGGATATGTTCTGTGAAACAGGGATGTTCTGTGAAATGTGTAATTAGGTGATTTTTTCCACTGTGACAACATCAAAGAATGTACACAGACCTAAATGTCATAGCCTAATACACATCTAATCTATACAGTAAGCCTAAATAATGATAAAAAGTACAGTATTGTAAATACATACACCAAAAACATAGTTGTCATTATCAAGTATTATGTATGCATTACTGTATAAGTTATACTTTCACATGACTGGGAGCACAGTAGGTTTGTTTATACCAGCATCACCATAAACACGTGAATAATGCCTTCCGTTACGGTGTCACTAGGCGATAGGAATTTTTCAGCTCCGGAATGATCTCATGGAAGCACGGTAGGCGCCAGTCATTGACAGTAACGTTGTTACGTGGTGCATGACTATAATTCAAATAACCACAAGGCATATACTTGTTTGTTTATGAGAAACAGTAAGGCAGGGTTTGCGGGGCAGTCATACTCCTAGAACCACAGACATCATACAGCATCACGTTAGAAAGATGAGTGTAGAAACAAAGCACCCTGAATGAAAAAGCCAGCGAGGCAGAAGCAGGCCAGGAATCAGGCGATACGGTGGGCACTTCAGAGTAGGACCCACCATGGGGTCCACACACGCTAACCACACACACAGGCGCAGAAGGGAGATGGACAGAGATGGACGGATCGATCCCCAGCAGCCTAGCCACCCCCCAAGGGCCGTCGATATGTACTGTAAGCGCGATCCTTGCCTGAAACCACACTCTGACACTTCCTGTAAAGGCAGCGGGCTGTGGGCTGGCTTCTCAGCACAGCCCGGGCTGCAGACAGCCACGTCCATCGACGAGCCCCTCTCGTGGTTGCCGGAGACAGACTAAAGCAGGACCACAAGGTTTTCAATTCACCAGGTGAACTCTGAGAAATAATCTAATACTCTGCAGCAGGAATATGATCCTGAGGCGGTGTTATGGGTGTATTATCTCCCAGAGCTCAGGAACAGGTGCACCCATTTGGAGGTCTGAGAAGGCAGGTCCGTAGCTACCATCCGGGATGCACTGGCACACAGCAGGGGAGTCGTGTGGAGCATGTGGTCAGGGGCCTGTGAACAGAAATCCATCTGTTTTAAGGGTGGGTGACCGAGCACGAGTGGAGCTATGATTTACAGTGATGGGAACAAAGTGAAACAAGACCCAGGGGAACGCTGCTTTGCACTGGGACCTTCCACACATTACTCCTGCCCGCCTGAGCTGAGCCATGGGCATTCACCTTGACTGATAACTCAACAAGACTATCGGGGCCGAGTGATTTTTACGCCTAGGTCAGTGGTTCTCAATCCTGTTCCTGGCCCCCTCCCTGTCAGAATATTTCAACCCACACTGCTTTCAACCAGCCACATTCATTATTAGCCTATTATGGACCATCTGAGCCTGGTTAAGGTAGGGTGGGAATGAAAACAGTCTAGCAGGAGGGGTGACAGGAACAGGACTGAGAACCACTGGTCAAGACCAAACCCAGCTAAGGGACTGAAACAAGAACGAAACTCCATTGTCCTAAGTGAGGTATTAGGGAGACTTTAATGTCATTATGGAATCACCTAAAGTTGATGAATTGCATAGATGGAAATTTCAGGTCCAGAAAGTAAACATGCAGACCAAGATTTTCTTTTAACCAACCAGTAGCGTATAAAGAGTCACAGTCAACTGACTGGTTGACATAAAATCATGGTCTGCATTTTTACTTTCCGGACCTGATCTAAGCACCTCTGCTGAACTTAGACAGACACGATGTGGACGGGACTGCTGAAGGATGGTGCGCTTTCCTCCCCACATAGATCACGTTTACCTCAGAACACCAACCAATCACGCCATCCGCCGCTAGGCCAACCTGCGTATGAAGCTTCCCTTCCTCGCTGACAGGACAGCACCGATTTCTCCACTCCCCTCGAACCTGCCGCTGAGAGCCCAGTGAGCAGAGAACACGGCCCTAACATCTCAGCACATTAAAAAGGCATAAGAACAGCAAAAGAGCGACATGCGAGGTCGTCCTCCGTCTGCGCATAAGCTGTCTTCACACAGAATAATAAAATGGACACATCCTTCACCCCATCTCGCCTAAACACCCCGGCAAGTCAGTGGGTTATACAGGAAAGGGAATAGATTCTGCCTCATGGAGACATACAGGATCCAGAGTACATCACTGAGAAGCTCTCGGCACACACCGAACCATTTTGGACACGTATCGATGGTAAACCGAAGGCTCGGCCAGAATCCCGGACAGCAGATCCGCTTCTGCATGGAAGCTAAATTGTTTCCCATCAGGAGGAAGCTGCTGACTGTGGACCCAGAAGCTGTAGAGAGGAGGGTTACGGTCCAATCCCACTGGTCACCAGAAGGTACATGCTCATGACTGTATATTAATGTAACACAGAAACGTTATTATAATCAAAACCTGAAACTAGTCTTTGGTCTGATTTGTCAGTACATTCTACAGCTGTTAATGACACAAAGAGCACCTTCGGCGTTCTGTCAGGGTTTAACCCCAGGCAATGACATCACCATCAGCTAACCGGTCTTCCAGGAACGAGGGCTAGTTTCTCCTTAAGGCTGGCTCCCGCCCCCTAAGGCCATTTCCTGCTTTTCCACGACTTTTCTGGGAAGCAGTTCATCCAGCCTTTGATCCCAGATCCATTGTCCCCCCCAGAATTGGCCCCCATGCTGCACTGAACCCAGCTATACCGGCTGTGCCTTCACTCCACTGATTTTCTATAACATTCAGGACTTCCTGTCAAATTCTATATCATTTAGCAGTTCAGCTTTGCTCAACTAATGGACTGCTGGCAAAAGAAGATCATCAGAGACCTTTAATGAAGACCCAGATCCCCGAGACAGACGGGCCTGGAACACATTCGGATGACACACGCCAACAAAACAACACAGCAGATGTCTGTCATCAGAGTCGATAAGGGAGACCGCATGTTCCCGGGCTGCCACGGGATCTGGTGACTCAAAGCAACCTCCAGTCCTACACACCCGCCAGATGATGTCACGACAGAAGCACGAAGGCTACCTGTGCACCAGGAGGGACCCCAAAAGATGGGGCTAACGGCCTTCGTGGTGGCTCATACGGACCGCCACAGAGAGCGCGGATTTGTGTAAAGCCTCCAGCCTAGCCAAGAAGCATAATTACAGGTCGAGGGACAGAGCCAGATTTGTTTCAGGGCCTGAGTGATGTTTACATCTTTCAGTCATGTGACTGAAACCCATATGATTGGCACTCACAGGTGGCTGGGGGGTGGGTGGGAGGTGTTGTCTACAGGCTGCATTATTGGGCCAGTCTGGATGGGTTGGGGGGGGACAGAGAAATCTAAGGGAGGCTTCCAAATTAAAACAGAAAACTGGGAAAACAGATTTCAAGCTCATTTATTCAGAAGAGAAGAGGCTTGCCCAATGCAACAAAATGCACAGCAAGAACCCTACAGAAAAGAGAAGTCTCAGATCAAAGCATTGCTCAGCGCATAAGTGAGATTCCTCTGTCGATTACACGCTCCCATCAGGAAGACAGATCACACACATGTGCCACAAGCGGCTGGGGTTGGTGCCGCGCACTTGTGCATGTCAGTACAAGCAGCGGACGGGCTGGGCCTGCCCTCCCGCATGGAGATGCCAACGGGCTCCCCTCGACGACGTCCAGCCAGGTGGCGGACTCATGGCACACGGAACTGGGAGGCCACCCAGGCTATTGGAGCATGAACAAATAAACTACCTACAATTAGGCAGACTGATAAAATATGCAAACTGATATAACTTTATTAATAAAGTCATGAGACTTTTTTAATATTATATCTCAGTTTTTCAAAAGCAAACTGACAAGTGGGCATGACTTTATGCATCCCACCCCACTGACACACCACTGTTCAGATGGATGCTTCAGTCCGTGGGCAGACTGGACTCCCAATGACATCAGCAGGAATCAGCAGCACAGTGAACCATCCGAGCCATTAATTTACTGTACATTCACTGCACAGGATCCCCACTCATGTATTCACCGTCAAATTAAGCCTCCAGTTTATAATCCTCAGTAATCCTCAGTTCATTTCGAGAGTCTGCACGCTCATTTACATGGATATGACAGGTTTATTACCTTGAATATATTCTGTGGATTTTGCAAACTAACCCTATGCTTTTGATGTAGCAAATTTTAGGTTTATAATGGAATAATATCGATTTTCCGTATGATTTCTTGCGCGAGTTTGAAAGCATGTCTTGCGCGAGTTTGAAAGCATGAGTGTCACACCAGATGCATGAGATTTGGCAGCCCTCAGAAACAGAATTGAAACAAAAATGAACCGAATTAGCTTTTTTTATGGCAGCATTGACAGACTGCTAATAAACATAGCTTCATGATCCCCTCGTTGCGGCTAGGACTCCGGTGGCCATAGCTGTGGCAGCCAGGAGAGATGTGAAAGCTCCCAGCTAAGGTACCAGTCTGCCCTGAGCCTGCAAGCTTAGCTGCCCTGTCAGTTTACATTTCACATTCCAACACGGATCGCAGGGATGATTTGATTACTAACACTGTCCACCAGCCAGCATACTGGCAGCCAGCTTGGCAGGGCAGGAGCGTGTCGATGTGCTCCTCTTAACCAGTCTGCCCAGTCATGGGGCCAGCTGCCATTACCTTCCTCCAGACAATGCACAGCATAAGGCATCACCTCACACTCCACCTCTGAAGGGGCGGAGCCCTTCAGGAGGGAGGGGGCGGGACTTTAACAAATCACAGGAAGCAGGGAGACGTACCAGAGTTATCAGTGACCGCTCTTCAGTTATTCAATCCATCCAGACATTCTGAGATGTGGGGTAAATCTCGGCAGATCTGACCTTACAAGTAAGGGACTGATTAAAAGCATAGGTCTCTTTGATACTAGAGCCTGTTATGGGGCTGGGCTGTGAATGACCTCACAGGCATCCGTGTTTTGGAAGCTGAAGGAGAAACTTGTACACTGATGAACAAATGGAACATTATGCATTCGCATCTGCTCAAGAGGAACGAAAATAACCAACACCACTGACCTTCAGGTTGTGATGAACCGAAAAGAGCTTTATGGTGGGATCGACTCAGCATGCACTCAGCAGCACAGTTCACACTCGACTTGCAGAAGAGCCCAGAACTACAGAAGAGTCCCATTATCACCTTGTCTACATGGACGACATTCTTTACTATCAAACTTAAACGACTGGCAAAACCTTCAGCTGCAGTGTTATGGTCTGGACAGCAGTTCCAGAGCAATGAGTCAGTCCTGGAGTGCAATACAATGAAAATGAATTGGAACACTTCCCAGAGGAGAAACACGACCAAACCACCTTCAAAAGGCTGGCTTTTAAGACCAAAAGCTGCTCTGAAAGGACCAGAGTCCAGCTCATGGTGGTTCTTCCATTGTGTGCAGTTGCAAATAGGTGGCCAGAGGTGCTCAGGTAGACACTTGCAGCACGAGACTTTCTCTGACACACACACAGACTCGTGTACCTATCTAAATGGGGGCCGTCCATTCATTTCTATGGGAAAAACCCTAATCCTAATCATGACACCCTTAACCCCTACCCAGCCCTAACCTTAACCATAAGGAACCAAACACATTAGGTCCCCACAATTTAATATATACATAATAGCCCCCTACCCCAAACACACACACATACACAGCCGTCTCCCATTTACTGGAAGCCCACCTCACACGGAAGTATCGTGTGTAAGGAATACAGATTCTCTGCATTCTCTGCTCGCGCTTACCGATTTCTCCTTCTGCACTTCTGTAGCAGCGGGATGTGGTGGTGGGGGGGGCGGGGGGTGTTTGATCACCCGTGATCCACATAGAGATGAGCTCTAGTTAATGTCATCACTGCTGACACAATAATAGTGACACGGCAGCAGAGGTGAGAGGTGCTCTATCTCCACATTGCTGCTGGATCTCCAGGGGCTTCCTTCTGATGCATTAGTCAGCAATTTTCTCTCCCGTGGAACCTTAAACTTTTCACCAAAGGACATAACCAACCTCAGCTCATTTTTCACATTAATATTTCTCTCTGTTTAACCAGCTAACCATTCCTCCCTGCCCCCCCCCCAACATTGCAGCCATTATGGTCAGACTGTAATGGGCTTCACACCAGGAACTGGAGTCTTACTGGTGTCCTTCAGGTAAGAGAAAGATTAGTGGAAGCAGGACCCAGATCTTGTGGGTGGGACAGCAGTCTGCAGTTTTCCATCCTACCTGCAGGGGGGTTCAGAACACAGTCTGGGGCACTCTGCAGTGTAGTGTCCCAAACCAGGTAACCAGCTCAGAGGGTTAGTAGGTCCGGAACAGAACCTCACTAATTACACTACTTCTCACTGCGTACAGACGCCACACATGAAGAGAAGCACTCAAAGTCCAGTGCTGTGTCACTGCGGAGATCCTCTGCCGGCCGTGTGTCTCCTAGCATCTTGTCTCGCTGAGATTCTGTGCAGTTTCTGCTAATTTCCACTGTAAGGATTTAACTACAGACCAACACCAGCTTCCACCTGGGGCAAAATGACTCTCTGATCAGGTCCAGGAATGAAAAGATTCCTTAGAAGATGGGACAGAAGAATTCATTGCTCAGCAGCATCTGGGTTCCTTTGTGTGTCCTGTAAAGTCAGTCTCACTGACTGCGGACAGGTACAGGAAGGTACTCATGGCCCTGATGGGGCGGCGAGCTCCCGGACAAGGAGGGAGAGCACACCAGGAGGCAGGAGCTGGATCCAGAAGAGGAGCTTGGGGGAGAGATTAGAGGGGGAGGGAGGCGCCCCCAAGCACTGTCTCCTTCACAGCTGCTGGTCCCATCATTCTCACCCCACCCCCCACAACGCAATACTGCCACCAATCCCACATACCCCCCCCCACATGCCTGGTAAAATCACATTTCACTGATACACTATGTGTGTAGCAAATTTCCCTCATCAAAACACGACAGAGCTCAGTGCACCACTGCCATATTCCACACTATTACAATATATTTTTGTAGTATTACAATTTATTTTCAGTTAAAATACAATGGTAATCTGTAGCTTTTTGCATTGTACCATGATAACATGTTTTTAAATATGTTATACTGTGGTAATATAAGCTTATTTTTTAATAGTGTTTTATGCAGTGTTTACCTATACAATACTTTAGTATTGTAATGTATTACAAAGTATTGTAATTGATACAGCACTGAAATGTGACATCATAATTACATTAAATGTACCATGAACAAAACAGAAAAAAACACTAAAGTAAAATCCAGTACAACCATCCTGACATGAAGTATTAGGCAGAGTAAAGCACTCTGATTGATAAGTAAGGGTCTGCAGGTAAGTCGTGAAAGGACACACACACACGCTAAGCGCTATTCTCGTTAGCGCCCTCGTGCACGCACCGAGGCACTGACGCGCTCCGTGGACGGCAGGCCTGCTGCCGAGTCTGCACTTCTGGGGAGGCAGAACCCCTGCTTATTTGCATATTAACACTCCCCCGGCTCCCTGCATGCACAAGCCGCTTAAGTGTGAAATCATCCACTTATCAAGACTGCTGCTATTGGAGCAGGGGTCGAAAATGGACCGACACCCTTAACCCCTACCCAGTCCTAACCTTAACCATAAGTAACCAAACAAAATACAAGCCTTTTGGCATTTTTCCTTTTTCATTTCAGTCTCTCACACACACACACACACACACACACACACACACACACCTGCTTCCCAGCGTACAAGCAAACATTGGCCATTATATTTGTATTTCATTGTGCATGCGGTCCCAGGCTGGTGCTGCTCACAGTCAAGGCCGAGACGGAGCGAGCGTGACCATATGGTCACATGACACGCAGCAACAGCTGGATCAGCTTAGAGCAGCGAGTCTGGGCCACACCGCTCGCACGGCCGCGCCTGGTGAGCTCTCCATGTTCCTAAGCCCCTAGCAGGAGGACACCTTAAGGCTGGAGACTGTGACCCTGTGTGGGCTGAACAGCATCAGTCACACCCCCAATGCAGGGAAAAGCGGATGTTTCACTTAAACTACTCTGCTCCATAACTCAATCTTCCCCTCACAAGGAGATAAAGAAATATAAAAACCTGCACAAAAATGTCATACCTCACACACAATCCTCTCTCTACTGGCAAAGTTCACTTCAAGATTGTGTTCCATCAGAATAATTACATTGGCCTTTATCTCAGCCAAATATCTGTTACCGTATGAGTAATTCAAAGTAACAGCCAGCTGTGCAGATTTGCAGCACCAGGAATCCAGAGCATCGGCATCAGAGTCTGCCTTTAAATCCAGTAACGGGCATTGGTACTGGAGCTAGCTGCACAGATCCAGGGGACACCCAGTGACATGCAAGCTGACATGGTACCAAACACCGTTTTAACCTGGATAAACCCCGATTATTTATAGGGGGTGTTCACTGTGTGGATCCCATAGAAAATCACCTGGCCTGCTTCCGAAGGGTCACCTTCCACGGGACACCATGGCAACTGTTTGTCTGCTGTCCGAATCGCTGACATGGGCCTCGCACACCTGAGCCTCTGTCCTGGGCTCTGCAGCAGGGCAAAAGGCTGTTGGGGGCCGCCGAGGTCTGCGGGGATCCATTCTTTTCTGACTTTCTTCCAGACATCCTCCTGCTCCACCCTGGAATCCCAGCCAGCGACGTCTGGAAGGAAACATGAGGATCCACGCAGCTGAATGACGGGCCAGTTTTATTCCCTGTAAATATGCCTTCGTAGGTTTCGCGTTTCAGGGTTCAGAAAGTGTGGAAGCCTAAGTTCACTTCAGTTCAAAACAGAGAACTGAAATACACCTCCACATTTACTAATCATGAACATGATTTACTCAAAACTTTAATAATGCATGTTTTTAAGAAACACATTAAGTGTTAGTATTGATGGGATATCAAGACAGCAGTTTCAATTTGAGCTTGAACAGTGTAACAGTGAGAGCCTTCAGGGCAGCTCGGTTAAAGGCCTCACACTGGACCACACCCCCCACACTAAGTTCTGCGAAGCCCGGCGGTCCCTGGAGACTCCGGCAAAACCCAGTGTGTGGGCTCAGCTGACAGAGGCTATCAGGGTATGGCTTCCAGCTCGGACGCTGCTCCTGGCAGCCCATGGTGTTCCAGTTAAGCTCTTAATCAGCCTTCGCTTGGAGTTGTTTAACTGAGGAATTGGACAGTGCGAGTCACGCAAAAGCAGGCCATTAGTCGGGGAATGCAAACCAACACTTTCAGTTTCCTGAGCACAATAAGTCCAGGCTAAATCAGGTTTATACAGTATCAAGGATTACCTACGGTGATTAAAATGGGAAAAAGAGAACTTCCTCATACACAGGCATTGTGCTTAAGGAATGCATTATGACCCATGATACTTGCTAAAGAGATCAAGATGGTGCATAGCTGTAGATCAATGAAATATTCTGTGCTTAGAATTTCAGGAAAAAGTGAAATACGCCATTTTAAAATAAATGAAGTAAGTCAGTATTACAAATGTTACAGCAGGTAATTTGGTAAGAGGCTGATCCCATTCTCTGGTGGGTAATGGTGAGGTGGGAGTGGGTCATCATGCCCTGTGGTATGAGGCTGCTGGAATGGTCCATTCCGGGGAGGGGGGGTGGGGGATCTGTGAGACGATGCCTCCAATGATATGGGAGTGAGCTTCAAAAATGCAGATCATATATTTACACAAGGGAAAAATTCGGGGGAGGAAATGAAGAATGGGATTTTACAGAGTAGAAAGCAACACATTTCAAGAAATTTAAAGGTGAAAGTGACAGACATTCTGACAACCATGATGTGCCAGATGGGGGAGACCATTGTGACATGCCGGAAGGGGGAGAGGAGACCATTGTGATGTGCCGGATAGGGGAGACCATCGTGATGTGCCAGATGGGGGAGACCATCGTGATGTGCCAGAGGGGGGAGACCTTTCAGGGTCGGATCTATATAAAGGAATAATAATAATGTTACATTTATATAGCCCCTTTCAGAAAACCTAATCCTAACTCAAGGTCGTTTAATAAAGATCATTCAAAAATAAAGAAAGAAGCACTTCCAAAAAAAGCATCAATCAACATGTGAGCATCATTAACATCAAGCAGTAAAGGGAGAGAAATGTTCATCAAATAGCAAAGTATTTAAATCAGATGGAAATAAAGAACTGACAAGTGGAAAGTAAGGAACAGTCACAGAGAGACTGAGGAAGGGAATTGCAGAGTTTGGGGGCAGTGGCACTGAATAGTGAGAAGCCAGGTACGAGGGGAAAGAAGTAGATTATGGCTATATGACGGGAGAGAGAGATGGGCTGACTTATTGGACAGGAGGTCCCTGAGGGTGGGGGGGTGCCAGGTCATGTGGTGCTATGGAGGGGAGGAACAGCATTTCGAATGTGATACGGGACAGGGCTGATAAGCAGCGTAACTGTGTGAAAATCTGGGTGATGTGAGCAGAGCGCTCGTTATGGGTGAGGGATCTCGCAACAGAAATCGGAATAAATAGAAGCTTTTGTAAAGATTCTGCAGGAAGGCCGATGAAATGGGAATTACGCTGGTCAACACGGGATGCGAGGAAAGCATGAACCAGAGTTTGCCAATCGTTAATAGATGGAAACGGCCTAATGCAAGCAATATTACAGCGGTGGTAAAGTACAATCTTGATGAGGGACCTTGATATGCGGATCAAAGTTCAGCGATGAGACAAACAGCACTCCTAGATTTCCGATATTGGAAGCAGGTTTGACAGACACACCATCAATACAGACTGGGAAATTAGAAGTTTTAAATACTCAGAACTTAGGACCTATGACTTAAATTTCTGTTTCATCAGTATTTAGTATCAGTATTTCAAATCTTCGAAACAGAGATGCATACCATTAGTGCTTCAGGAGGGAACTCAATGGGGGATTGCAGACTAACTGAATATCAATCTGCCTAACAGTGAAAATGATGCCCATGACTACAAAAGATCTGACCAAGGAGCAGGATATAAATTAAAAAGAGAAGGGGGGCGAGAATTGACCCCTGAGGGACACCACTGTTAACAGGGGAGGTAGATGACTTATGAGTGCCTAGAGTGATGATGACTGTTGTCTGTTTGTGAGATATGACCATAACCAGAGTAGCGCTATACCAGAGATACCAATAGAGGACAGACAGGAAATGAAGACCTCATGATTTAGTGTCACTATCTAGACTCAGGTCTAGTGCATTTTCCTGAAGAAAATCATGCAGTTGAGCAGCTACCACTCCTTCTATGACTTTTGTTAGAAATGGAAGATTAGACAGACATGTTGGACCCAGATCAAGTTTGAAGTAGGAGGGTAGGAGTTACTGCAGCTGTTTTGCCGGAGTATAAAAAAATCAAGAACAATTGCTGAATTGCATTTCATGAGATTTAAAGAGGCCTACCCCTGATGCTGACAGCACCTGCTCTGAAAAGCCAGCAGACCCTCACGCATCTTAGAGACCGGCTGCTGCAAGGGCCACTGAAGACACTGCAGATGACGCCACAGGATGAAAGGTTTATTGTGATTACAGAAAGGCATACAATGGCTTGATGTTAATCTCCGCAGCCAGTATCAACTGCAGAATTGGCAAAAAATGAGAAGAATACCACTAAACAGACCACCACAAAACCTAATGACCCAAAAAAGGGAAATGGTGAAAAGGTGAAGAATTTCTCTCTCTCCCATCGATCAGATCTTGACCGTGTCATTTTTGTTTTACTGACTCAATTCTGCTCTGGCCATTTTTATATTAATTGCAATTGTAGCCACTGGCTCCCAAAGGGATACTAAACAGAAATTTGGTGCTTCATGTTACAGCAAACGTGTCACTAAGTAAAAAGCACCCAGTGACACTGCTTATCAATGAAATTTACCTTGAACAGCACTTTAAGAATTATAATTTGAGTTATAATTTATTAATTCTTGAAATGAAAGTTTTACTTAAAACTACTGGTTGTTTCTAACGTGATATATATATTCTTAAAAACATGCTTTAGGTTAGCCTCTCCCCTCGAACCCAAATGGCTCGTGGAATGAAGGACCCCCACATGATTTTTCTTATAAAACCAATAAATTGGTAGTATTTTTACTGAATTAAGCAAGAGTCCCGAGCACTGTATTTGCTCACGCACACATATGTAACCCCCCCCACACACAAACCGCACACACGCAGATATGTACCACCCACACACACATACCGCACACACGCACATATGTACCCCACACACACACTGCACACGTGCACATATGTACCCCACACACACATACCGCACACACGCACAATGTACCCCCCCACACACACACGCATAGCACACATATGTACCCCACACACACACACACACACAAAGAGGCCTACAGCTGTATTGCACACATACACACACAGATGTACCCCACTCACACACAGGCATACACATGTACTGCACATAGGAGTACAGCATACTGCACACACACACATGGACATATCGCACACACAAAGCAGGTGTCATGCCAGCTGAAGTCCAGAGCTTCCAGGAACTTATCTCTGGCCTCGATGGGGAAATTGTAGCCATGGCAGTTGGTACCAAGGAGAGTGTAATAATCCGCAAAACAGTTTTTAATGGACATTTCCGGTAAAACTTATTAGAAAATCACTAAAAAAATTACGAGGTTAACTCCCAAACTCAAACACATCAAAAACACTTTGGGATTTGTGTTATACCAAAGAAAAAATGAATACTTTGAGTTTAGGGTGATATGATTATTCAAATTTGCAGGCTATTTATCAAAAGTGGGCTCAGTACACATACAGCTCCTCCCACGCCTCCATCTATCACCCCACCCACTGCCCACAGCCCCACCCATGACCACACCCACTGACCCGCCCATGACCACACCCATTGCCCACAGCCCCACCCATGACCACATCCACTGACCTGCCCATGACCACACCCACTGCCCACGACCCCACCCATGACCACACCCACTGCCCACAGCCCCACCCATGACCACACCCACTGCCCATAGCCTTACCCCGCTCACAGTACAGTTCCCCATCCTCCAGATGGAACGTGTTGTTACGGATGGGCTGCTGACAGGACACACACAGGAAGCAGCGCACATGCCAGCGCACAATGTCTGCTTCCGAGCATTCATCACTTCCTGTGGGTGGAGTCACCGGGCACAGCATCATTTCCAGCCCGCCACATTGCTGAGCGCCCTGCCCCCCGGTCCCTGTGCCAGGTGCTCACCCCCAGGATCTTCTGCTTGCAGCGGGTGCACATTGGGGCCAGGAACTCCTCCTAGCAACGGGCGCAGTAGTTAGAACCACGCTCCTCCACGAAGCCCATCTCAGCCAGGAACGTGTGGCAATGTGCACAGTTGAATTCCTCTGGGTTTTCCCATGGCAACCAGGAAGGGGCCCCTGGGGAAACAATCCCAGACGAGGGGGGCATTATCCCCACAAGCAGGACAAGGCCGGGGCAGGGGGGCAGCGGGGGCTGCACTGCCTTACCTGATGGCCTTGTTGCAGTGAGCACACACAGGTGTCCGCGTGCCCGCAGGCATGTCCTCGGCCTGCTGCACTAGCGAGTCCAGGTCCTTGGGGTGTGGCTGTGGGACAGGCTGGTCTGGACATGCGTGGGGAAGGAGGGAGGGGGGAGGTGTTACTACCAATCATACACAACCCACCAACAGAGGGGGCTGTAGCCCGTGGCTCTGCTGACGTACACAGAGGGAACTGACAACATCCTGGCACCTGGTGACCCTTGATGACCTCTCCGCATGCAAGACAGCCAGTCACTGACACAAAGAACCTTCTACAACAGTTCACCAATTCGTTGCCATCTCCTCTAGCACCAGAGAGCTTACAGAGAACCCCTGTACCAGCCCCTGTACCAGTCACCCAACACACAAACCTCCAGTTTCCTGGAGGGTGGTTCAGCTCCAAGGGGAGAGGGATTAAGGGTTAGTCCAAAAGTGACAGGGGCACTGCATGGTTACAAGGCCAGCTTTCTGCCCCACTGTTCTGGGAGCAGTGCAGGTTCTTTGGGATCCTACAGATAAAATCCCCTCCCAGTGGCATGCTGCACACTCTGCGTAACTGCTGGGCTGCCCCCCTGCCAAGATGGGGGTTTGAAGCCCTGGGCAGCTCCAGTGGTCCTACTCCACGAAGTGCCGGCAGGGGCTTTGGTCATGACCTTCAACAAGGAGGAAAGGTGAGCATTGGGCTGGGGCTCGAGCACCATCTCAGTGAGAAACAAGATGGCAGAGTGTTAGAGAGAGGCAAGGGGCCCCGAAGAGGGAGGGGGGGGACAGGGGCCAGGAAAAAGGAGAGAGAGGGAGAGAGAGGAATGCCAGGAAGAGGAGAGAGGAAGGGCAAGAGAGAGAGGTGGGGGAAAGAGAGACCAGGAAGAGGAGAGAGAGGGAGGGATGGAGAGAGGCCAGGAAAAGGAGAGAGGGAGAGAGGCGGGGAGGGAGAGAGAGAGGGAGAGACCAGGAAGAGGAGAGAGAGGGAGGGGTGAAAGAGGAGGGGAGAGAAAGTAAAGAACCAGGAATAATGGAGGGGGGAGGCCAGGAAGAGAGAGAGTGAGAAAGTAAGGGACCAGGAAGAGGGGGGGCAGGATAAGGAGAGAATGGTACCAGGAAGAGAGTGTGAGAGAGAGAGAGAGAGAGCGAGAGAGAGGGGGGCAGGAAGAAGGGGGGGCAGGAAGAAGAAAAAGA
>JAODKN010000114.1:19910804-19921705 GCA_026774425.1 Petrocephalus zakoni
GAATGAAGGGCCCCCACATCATTTTTCTTATAAAACCAGTAAATTTGTAGTATTTTTACTGAATTAAGTAAGCGTCCGGTGCACTGTATATGCCCACTCACATACAAACGCAGACACACACACACAGACATACTGCATACACGCACAGGTGTACCCCACACACACACGGACATACCGCACACATACACGGATACACCACACACACACACGCACACGCACACGGACTTACCGCACACACAAAGCAGGTGTCATGCCAGGTGAAGCCCAGAGCTTCCAGGAACTTATCTCCAGCCTCTATGGGGAAATCGCAGCCATGGCAGGTGGTACCAAAGAGGGCGTAATAATCTGCAAAACAATTTAATGTACATTTTTGGTAAAAAAATATCAGAGAATCACTACAGAAATGACCAGATTAACTTCTAAACTCCATCCATCGCGGGGGGTCCGGAGCCTATCTCGGAAGCTATGGGCACAAGGTGGGGGAACAACCCAGGATGGGGGGCCAGCCCATCGCCAGGCACAATCTCACACACCTATGGGCAATCTAGTAACTCCAATTAGCCTCAGCATGTTTTTGGAACGTGGGGGGGGAAACTGGAGTACGCGGAGGAAACCCCACGACGTCAGGGAGAGAACATGCAAACTCCACACACATGCGGGCGGGGGCCGGATTTGAACTATGGTCCCAGAGGTGTGAGGCAACAATGTTAACCACTGCACCACCATGCCGCCCTACTCCTAAGCTCAAATACTTCAAAAACTTTGGGAGTTGTGTTCCTTTTTTCTTTGGTATAACACTTTGGGTTTAGAGTGATATAATTATTCAAATTTGCAGGCTATTAACCAGAACCTGTACAGCTCAAACCAGACCTGGGAACCACAGAGGGAAAATACTGAGACCATTAGCTTACCTAGTGCCCATAGCCTCGCTCATTACCCTCCACCCAGTCCCACCCATTACAACATCCATGACCACACCCACTATTCACAGCCCCACCCATGACCACACCCACTTCACAGCCCCACCCATGACCACACCCCCTGTTCACAGCCCTACCCGTGACCACACCCACTGCCCAGAGCCTCACCCCTCTCACAGTACGGCTCCCCATCCTCCAGATGGAAGGTGTTGTTACGGATGGGCTGCTGACAGGACACACACAGGAAGCAGCGCACATGCCATGTCTGCTTCAGAGCATTGATCACTTCCTGTGGGCAGAGTCACAGGGCACGGCATCACTCCCAGCCTGCTACATCAATGAACGCCCCCGCTCCCCGGTCCCTGTGCCGGATGCTCACCCCTAGGATCTTCTGCTGGCAGCGGGTGCACATCGGGGCCAGGAACTCCTCATAGCAGCGGGCGCAGTAGTTGGAACCACGCTCCTCCACAAAGCCCATCTCAGCTAGGGATGTGTGGCAATGTGCACAGTTGAATTCCTCGGGGTGCCAAGACTTTCCCATGGCAACCAGGAAAGGGCCCCTGGGGAAACACCAACAGGCGGGGGGGGGCGTTAACCCCACAAGCAGGATGAGGCAGGGGCAGGGTGGCAGAGGGGGCTGTGTTGCCATACCTGATGACCTTGTTGCAGTGGGCACACATGGGTGTTCGCGTGCCTGCAGGCATGTGCTCGGCCTGCTGCACCAGCGAGTCCTGGTCCTTGGGGTGCGGCTGCAGGGTGGGCCTGTCCGACACCGGGCCCCTCGAGGCCCCGGGTCCCACACATCCAGGAGTTACCCGGCCCTTCTCAGCGACACCCTTGGAGGCTGCCAGACATGCATGGGGCCGCGGGAGGTGTTACTACCAAACATTCACAAGCCCACCGACAGAGGGGACTGTAGCCCGTGGCTCTGCTGAGGTGCACGGAGGGAACCCACAACATCCTGGACAGCCAGTTACTGACAGAAAATCTTCTACAACAATAAATGAACACAGTTCATCAATTCATCGCCATCTCATATTATCATATTAGCCCTGTCCTATGCTCCCTTCACTGGCTACCAATCAAGTCCAGGATAGACTACAAAATACTGCTATTAACCTACAAAGCTCTGAGTAGCCTTGCACCAGAATATCTTAAAGATCTTCTGGTCCCTTACAACCCTTCTTGCCTGCTTCGATTTCAAGGAGCAGGATATCTATGAGCAGAAAGAACTACGGCAGGCTGCAGAGCATTGCCCAGGGAGGTGTCCAGGAGGCATCCTGACCAGATGCCCGAGCCACTTCATCTGGCTCCTCTCGATGCAGAGGAGCAGTGGCTACACTCTGAATCCCCCCCCGAATGACTGAGCCTCTCATCCATCTCTAAGGCAGAGCCCAGCCACCCTGTGGAGGAAACTCATTTCGGCTGCTTGTATTCGCGATCTTGTTCTTTCGGTCATTACCCACAGCTCATGGCCATAGGTAGATCGACTGGTAAATCGAGAGTTTTGCCGTTTGGCTCAGCTCCTTCTTCACCATGACAGACCGATGCAGCACCTGCAACACTGCTGACGCCGTACCGATCTGCCTGTCAATCTCCCACTTCATCCTTCCCTCACTCGTGAACAAGACCCCGAGATACTTAAACTCCTACACTTGGAGAAGGACCCCCTCCCCGACCCGGAGAGAGCACTCCACCCTTTTCCAGCTGAGGACCATAGTCTCGGATTTGGAGGTGCTGATTCTCATCCCTAGCTGCTTCACACTGCAAACTGCTCCAGTGAGAGACAAAGGTCATGATCCGATGAAGCCAACAGAACCATATCATCTGCAAAAAGGCCAGCTTCCTGCCCCGCTGTTCTGAGAGTAAGTGCAGGTTTTTTGGGATGCTGCAGACAGAAGCCCTCCTAGTGGCGTACCACACACTCTGCATACCTGCTGGGCTTCCCCCCTGCCAGGACGGGGGTTTGAAGCCCTGGGCAGCTCCGGCGGGACTGCTCCGTGATGTGCCAGCAGGGGCTTTGGTCATGACCTTCAATGAGGAGGAAAGGTGAGCGCTGGGCTGGGGCTCAAGCACCGTCTCACTGAGAAACGAGATGGCAGAGTGTTAAAGAGAGGCAAGGGGCCCCGAAGAGGGAGGGGGGACAGGGGCCAGGAAAAGGAGAGAGGGAGGGAGAGAGAGGGATGTCAGTAAAAGGAGGGAGGGAGGCTTGGAAGAGGAGGGGGGAGAAAGTAAAGGACCAGAAAGAAAGGAGGGGGGAGGCCAGGAAGAGGAGCAGGAGGGAAGGGGAGAGGCCAGGAAAGGACCAGCTGGTCGGGGGGCAGGAAGAGGAGAAAATGGGGCCAGGAAGAGAGTGTAAGAGAGAGCGAGAGAGAGAGAGGGGCCAGGAAGAGGAAAGAGAGAGAGACCAGGAAGAGCAGAGAGGGTAAGCAGACTGACAGGCAGCTCTAACCCCAAAAATGACGCACTGAAGGTCCATCCACCAGCCCACCCATACAACCAGATCCGAGGACTTCACCAGGCTCTGACTTGTTTAGAATATACCCAGGGCTGCAACAGAAAACTAGACACAACAGGTAGCACGCTATAACCAGCCGGACAAACAACCCTTGTTACAAATCATTAACAGGCAGCTCATTAATAAAGCTCACCTAGTCCATATACATAAGGACCAGAGCAACCTCATCCACAGTCTCCGGGTGCAGACTTATTAGGCCACATGCTCCCAGCCAGGCCCTGGGGGGCACTGAGGGGCAGAGGAAGCCCCCATAAGATAGCAGGGAAGAACACTTATGAAACTGAATGGGATAGAGCCAGGACCGGGATCCACTACCTTGGCTGAAGAGGCAATTCTTATTTATGCCCTGAAATAGCCCAATATCTCCATCCACTCTGAATGTGGCCCACTTAGAATTTACAGCAAATATCACATAGGCAATGGATATGCTGCCGTCTAATAGTGAGAAGGTGGAACTGTTAGTAATAAAATCAGATTAGTAATGACTTCAAAAAGCAAAACTGCTGCATATGTTAACTGGACAGTATCACAAACAGGAATTTTCCGTTGAACATATAATAAACTAAATGAATAAATGAATTCTGAATCAAAAAAATGGAATGGCCTTGCATGCTTTGACCACATGGGGTCACTGTGTAGCCTTATAAACCTGAGAGATGACTAAAGGTCTTACCCAGTGCAATGGATTATCAGTGCAAAGGCTTCACTTCAGTCTGTTCCTCAGATGAGAAGAGGAAGGAAAGAAGGAAGGAAGGAAGGAAGGAAAGGAGGAAAATATAATAAGCACAAAGAGTGATCATTTAG
Source organism: Petrocephalus zakoni (assembly GCA_026774425.1). Taxonomy (NCBI): domain Eukaryota; kingdom Metazoa; phylum Chordata; class Actinopteri; order Osteoglossiformes; family Mormyridae; genus Petrocephalus; species Petrocephalus zakoni. Next base: position 19,915,047 of record JAODKN010000114.1, read on the forward strand.
AGTCGGTTCAGAGAGGGTTAGTGTCACATAGAGCTGAAGTCAGACACACTTACTTCTTTACAGCGACGTTCTCCATGCCTTTTTCTGACAGAGGAAAGCAAGAACGTCAGTGACACTACATCACCCAGAATGCCTCACAGCACTGAGTTCAAGGTCAAAGGTCAGAGGCACATCATTTACCCTCCAAAAAAACAATCATGTCATAGTTACCATGGTGACAGACAAGGATTACGCACAGGACATTTTCTTAACTATCACTGGTGCAACACCTCTGCCGGCTACTCCTAGTTCCGGCAAAGTCTTTCAGGCAAGACTCACCGGACTCGGTGCCGGTTATCTGGGCCAGCATGCGGAAGGAGCGGGACTGGGAGGTGCCGGCGCGGGAGTGCCAGTCCTCAGTATCGTCCACCAGGCGCTTCTTCCCCACGTCGCATGGGGGTTGGCCATGTGGAGGCTCCGCCTTCAGGTCCGGCACGGGCTTCCGCGGGGCCCTGGGCCAGACACACCATTACTCGTGGTCATCATAGGGCTCCCAGCCTTCCAAAGCACAAAGCCATCTGTTCAAAGCCCTTAATCCCAATTCATATGAGCAGGGCTCAAGTTCAGTCTGAAGTTACAAAGGTGAAATATTCCCTACTGCAGTTGTATAAGAAGGAACTCTGTCAAGTCTGTCAAGTCAAGGTTTAAGCTCTGTGCCTGTGATCGGAAATTTGCCAGTTCAAGCCCAGCCTCGGCACATCTGTGGGTCCCTGAGCAAGGCCCTTAGCCCCCAGCTCTCTGGGCGCACCTCCAGGTTGCTGCCCTTCACGGCCAAGCTTACTCTCACAGTGAGCAAATTTGGGGGAGGTGAGAAGACAATTTCTCCACGGGGATCAATAAAGTATCTCAAAATAAAAAAAAAAAATGTATCTGATTCAGGTAGGATTTTAATTAAAGAGATTAAGAAGCCCATCTATGGCAGTGGTGGGGAACTTGATCTGTGGAGGGTCGGCGTGGGTGCGGGTTTTTGGGATGACTTCTCAGTCAGCTAATCACAGTGGGTCCTCAGGAGTGGAAAACCACTGCTTCATTACCAGCCGATTGAGAGGTCCTCATGAAAACCCGCGCCAGCCCTACATGGATCAGGATCCCAACCCTCAATCTATGAGCCGCTCATCAGTCTGCAGCCCTGAAGAGAGAGGGAGGCTCTGGAGGCTGTACGTACCTGTCAAGGTGCTCAGTTCCGCCCTGCTTCTCCAGCAGGCCCCGCCTCTGGCCCAAGGCCACCTCACAGGCGTTCTCATTGGAGTACAGGTTGATTGGTGTGTTGTACACTGATGGCTGGGGGGCCACAGGGCTAGAGGTGCTGGCAGGAGGGGGTAAAGTGGAGCGAGCGGGGTTGGGCTTCTGGCTGGAGGACAGCAATGCAGCGGGACGAGACGCAGATCCGCCAATGGGGAACGGGGGCTGCGGAGATGCGCCTGGGACGGGGGCAGGGGCTTGGGCAGGGGCAGCAGGGGTAAAGGCAGAAGAGGCCGATGGGATTGAAGCTACTTTGGGCGCAGATGAGAAAGGAGCTGGACCCACAGGAGCCCCCCCGCCAAACGGCCGAGCCGTCTTGTTATAGGCTGAGCCTGCGGCCGGGCTGCTGGCATCGGCAGGTGCAGGAGGGTGGCTGACAGGTACCGGTTTAATGACCTCAAGAGACTCCTCCTGAAAATGAGAGAACAGGGGTCTGTGACTGAGGAACCAAGGAGGGGGGCACAAGCATACCCAGCCAGACTCAATACAGACCCACCTTTGCCGCTGGGACCTCTTTCAACACACCGGGGGGCCTGCAAAAAAATAAGATACATCAGGACAGGACCAGTCAGGCGAGCCTCTGACAACGGGAAAGCAGCCGCCTTTACAGCCCCAATAAAACCGAGCGTCTAACTATCTTAAGATCTTTATGGGCCTGTAGGCAACGGCTGAGAAAAGAGATCGCTGCAGAGTCATGTGACTACGGGGGCACGACTCGCGGGGGACACACCCAGCCACAGAAAACCACAGGGTTCCTCAGTCAGCTGCCGTGTAGGGGGAGCACGGCCCCCGTCTGGCTGGGCCGTCCCGCTCCTGCCCACACAGGACGAGCCGTCAGCAGAATCCAATGTCAATAGAGGGAATAATAATGTTACATTTGGAACAAATCAAGAAGTGGAATCCTCAAAGAGCATAAATATGTCCATAGAAGGGAAAAAAGATCCAGGGCCTCAGCTTAGGGAGCAAATCGTCCAGCCAGCAGCTCCTTTGTTGAATTCATCCGCACCCTGGCCTGGAACCCTCATCTGCACCCCGTCCTGGGATCCTTGATCACTAGAACTGCATGTGAAAGCACGTGGATCTTCACATCACTGTCCCAATCACTGCCTCCCCCCCAGTCGGGTTCCTCTACAGCATTTTTTGTAGACATATCCATCCAGCGGGAATCGTCCCGACCGGCCCTCCACCTCTTAACACCTCAGGCCAATGCTGTTGAGCCTGTGTCTGCGGGAGCCAGCCCAACTGAGGCCCAAGGCCTCAGGCCCCTGAGCAGATGAAGAACAGCGGCACAAACCACCAGACCTGAGCTAAGACGAGGAAAGCAATGTCCACACACTAAGCTCTGGTACTGAGTCTTCCCCACCTTCCTTGGTTTATAGTCTGCTGGTATAAATCGCTCCCATTTTCTCTGAGTCTTTGTCTGGAGGTGACATTTTCTTAACTATCACTGGTGCAACATCTCTGCTGGCTACTCCTAGTTCCGGCAAGGTCTTTTAGGCAAGACTCACCGGAGACGCAGACTACAGAAGATATGAAGTGTGAAAGATTAGTTGGGAGACAGAAAGAGAGAGAAGGGTTTAGACTGTCAAAGGTTATGTGTGAGACAGACAATTGGTCAAGATGAGGCTGTGAGTGAGAATAAGCTGAAAGACTGAAAAATGAACTGTGAGTGAGAATAAGATAAGAGAGGAGGGTTTAAACCAGGGGTGGGTAATCTTATCCACAAAGGGATAACCTTATGGTCAGCTGTTCAAACCCAGGTGTGAAAATTCTTCATCCAATCAGTCCTCTAATCGTGCGTTCCTTTACTCTCGGGAGGTCGGGATCCGAGTCAGATGACGAGCCTAGAGGCCGGAAGTGACAACATGCGCGCTCCCGTCTCCCCAAAAAACAGGACAAAAGCTCGGTGCAGCGCAGAGTACACAGAGTTTCGTATTCAAGATGGCTGCCCAGTGCAAAGACTGTAGGTGGTGCTGTGATATTTTACATTTTTAAGCACTTTAGTGCTGTTTGAGTCAACTTCGTAAGCTGTGTACACCGTACAGCGTTATTGTAGTCGATAGATGTGTTGCTACGGTGAACAGCATACGCTCGGAACCGTTTGTACTCCGAAAGAGCTAGTGCATTCCAGAAATGGAATGCACGACACTGGGCTTTCCTCGGTTTTTTAGCGGATGTGACGTCACTCCGCGCGCCGAGCTATGATCTTAGAGAGTAAAGGAACGCACGATAATTAATGATCTAATTAGGGAGTTGCAGCGAAAATCTGCATACACACTGGCTCTTTGTGAATAAGATTGCCCACCCCTGGTCTAAACTGTGAAAGATTGAAAGAGCAAGTTAACCTAAGAGAGCAGAGGGCCACAACCCTGCAGCTGTGGTACCTGGGTCAGGTTTGGCCACGCAGCCGCTTTGAGCCAGATTCCAAATAAACTAAGCAGATGTGACACCAGACAGACTTAACAAGCGTGAAGAAGCAGCTTACGCCACAAATGCCCCCTGCCAGCATAACGTGGCCATGAACTCACCCACACACACACACACACACACACACACACACACACACACACACACACACATTCCAATTCCCCCCAAATCACAGACAGTCAGAGAAAGGGGCCAAAAACATGGAGAATCACCCTCTACAGCACATCACATTTAGCCTTCACGGCCGACACAAGCCACAACAATATCAGGGTTATGGACGTGAATGAACCTAAACAACCCGTAATTCACTTCATTAATAAAAACAGATAAACACAGCCCTCAGTATTCAGAGAGCACCAATATCGACGTTCCCATGAAGCACGCACAGGCACCTTCTGGAATTCCAGCTAACGGATCAGCATCCAGCAATCAGGATGTTACTGTACATCTGCCATCTTTTAGCCAACAGTGTAGCGCCCTCTGCTGTCCTGGAGCTGGCTGGGGCTCTCTCACCCGCCCAAAACCCAGCTTTGGCCTTTCTCCCATCATACCTATGGCTTTCCTCTGGCATTTACAATCCTAACTGACCAAACCTCCATAAGCAAACACTGAATATGAGTCTGAAGGGATGGAAATATGGACTGAGACACAGCGTCATCAAAAGAAAAACCCAACAGACACAGCTTTTTAGTCCTGTTTCAGCACAAATCAGTCACCCTCAAGAAGGCAGAAATGCAAACGAGACACGGCAGTGTTCAGGTCACAGCTGACATCGTCTGTCGCAGACCTTCTGAGCGTGGCCTAGAAAGCAGCGAGTTCCCATCCCACCAAAGAATAACAAAAACATTAGGCTTCATCCACTCCGAGACTGACGGTAATCCAGAAGGATGGGCCCTGAGGACAAATTAAAGTATGAAAGCTATTGAGCGAGGAGCTCCAGCTCCTTGCCAAGGTAAATGATTCCACGTGGTCAGACATGACTCCAGGACCCCGGCCAGCGTGGGCTGCAGCTAGATGCTGGCTGGGGAAGCCCGAAGAGCCCTTATTTTCACATTAAGGGCAGCGCTGCCAGTGTCACTGACCTCATGCTGGTAAGAATCAGAGCAACGCGGCACCCTGTCAATGGTCTACAAGCAGGACCTGCTGGTTTAACCTAGAATCCTGGCATTGCCTCGGAGGGACGTCGCCCTCTCAGCAAAGGGCAGCTCTTCAGCAAAGCGTGCAGATCAGTGCAGGCAGGCAGTCTTCGAGAGATTTATGAAAACCACACGCCCCATAAAAACTCGGCCGCACAGAAAACAAACACGGGCCAGATGGTTAGCGGCTAGCTGCAGGATTCTGGCCGGTAAGGCCTGGAATGAGTCTTCTGTGAACCGGGCCGGGTGTTCTGGCGTGGCCCGGGCAGGATTCGGTAGTCTCTGGGGTTACGTTCCGAGCAATAAAACTACTGCCACACCTCTCTGCTGAGCCTGTTCAGATTCTGGTGGCTGGGAAAATGACCCAACTGCTCCATCAGGGAACAGAGCCCAGGCAGAGATGCAAACAAGGCCAGGACTAAGTGAGGGATGTTTTCACTTGGTTCAATGGAACAGGATCGTTATGATGAAGTGACACAGGAACAGTGTCATCAACAGTAACATCACAATCCAGATAATGGCCGTACTCGTATTTAGACAAAAACTAGCCAGTAAATCTAAACAGATTTACTGAGCGTGCATGATTTATCAGACTGTCACCATGTGTCACCAAAGAAGCCAGCTCCTGCAGCACTACTAAAAAAGGTGAACCACCCCTGAGGAGCTCCGGCCAGGTGAAATCACACCGACAACTTGCAGGCAGCTTTCACGGAAAAGACCTCCAAGCCTCCCAGCCTTCCAGTTACGAGGCACCATCCACAGGCTGCAAGCTTCACGTTTCTCTCAGATGGAGAAGAAGAAAGTAGGACAGGATATAAACGCTGACACTGAGAAGCATGCAAGACACCAGCCTCCCAGTCACGGGACAGACATACAAAAGCACTGAAAACCTCAGACTTCTTCTCCAACATACTTTCGGTGAGGGCAGGGTCCCCTCCCACACGAAACAGAGAGCGAGAGAGAGTGAAACGTGGTCAGGCACCATCTGAAGGCATTCACTGACTCCATCAATAAGCCCAAACTGACAAGCTGCAATACATACTGCGGTTTACTAAATGAAAAACAAAATTCAAAGCCTGCTGCTGGCCCTTTGTACCATATCACGATTTCACAAGCGCCGACGTGCACAGAGTGAGACTAAAACCATGCAGTGTGGCTGCTTAATGCTGCAGCACAGAGTCTGGGATAACTGGTTCCTTCTGGGACAGACTCTGTACTGTATTAACAGAGGACTAAACTGTGCTGAAGTGGATGCAGAGATGCTTAGCTGTGGGCTAAACACAAACCATCATTAATCACTTAACTGTAACAAACAAGGTCAAGCTCCAACTTAAGGAGCTCTCTGTGACACACAGCTCCAGTAGAAACTACATAGGAAACCAGCTCAATCAGACCCCCCAGGCCTGAAAACGTCCGACATTACACCGTCTCCACAAGGTGATGGTGCAACTCAATACACTTACCCTACGAAGACTTTACGCCTCCCCTGGGCTGTCCTGTGTATCAAAAACATAATGATGCACCCTAACCAGGCACAGGGAGCAGGCAACATGCCCTTCAACCCCACTGGCTCCCTGCTTCATGTACTGATGCCCCTACAGTCCATCCTCTAGCACTAGATTTATTAAAGCTGCGCAAATTTGCGTAAAATCCCTGGATCCAAGACCTCCTAGCACCCCTGCTGAGATTTTCACAGGTCTTCAGCTCCATTGCCCTCCTGCTTTTGTTGTGCAAACAAACCCATTACCTGTGAGGCCTGGCATTTGCTTACTCAGAGTGGCTCAAATCCAAGGCAGGCCAAACCTCTGTGTGTGA
>JAODKN010000114.1:19952277-19962588 GCA_026774425.1 Petrocephalus zakoni
TTTATGACTAAATATTTCAACATTTACAGACTCCAATTGCAATTGATTGTTTGAGAAACATATTCATTGCCATAGTCTGTGGACCCTCTGGCCACCCCAAGTACAAAAGATCAGTTCTGCCACTGCTGTCTTGATATACTTTGTGAGATGAAAGATGAGTAAACTGTCATGCCTGTTTTTCTGCTTAACGGCCTTTTTCCTGAGCCCAGTATCAGCACCTGAGCCAGCTGTGCTCCTGAGGGTCTAGTGAGCAGAACCGCACTTCGGAGATCCAGGACCTTCTGTGGATCCAAAGCAGCCTCACATCCGGCCGCATTCCTCTGGTGATGGATTCTGTTTGGCCTCAGATGGATTCTTCGATGGTAGGAGTGATGCATGGAAGAGAATTTAAATCCTGATCAGGGACGCTTGGGCTGCGAGCCTCTCCTCACATTCATTACCCTAGAGGGTGTAGAGTTACCCACTACGGGAGAGAGAACAGCATTAAGACATGGGAAAAGGTGCAAGGCGGAATATCTGCCTGACTGGAGGATGCATCGGGGCTCTCTGCAAAGGACTGACTTTCCTGTCTGTCAACCAGAGTGACACTCTGTACAGACCACACAAAGTCCAGAATCACCCCTAAGCTCACCATCGTTCCTCTGCCCAGTCTCCCAACACTCAGTCCCTACAGTACAAGACTCAAACTAAACAGCAATACTCAACACTCCCTACTCAGTACTCAGATTGAACATTCACATTCAAAGCTCAATCCCTAATCTCAATACTGAAATTTCCTAAGCTGCTTTTAATTAAATTTCATGGCATATGCAGCCCATTAATGCCCAGACTGGTTTATTTACAGTAACATCCTCTTCCAAGACAGCAGCACAGGAAGGAAGTCACTCTTATGCTCTTTCCCACAGCTTTGCAGCTGTGCAAAATAGTTTGACGGCCCATAATTTGGGGCCAAAACTTCTAAATCTCTGTAAAAAATGTTATTTTCAGGCACAGCAGAGACAGCCAAGGCTTCGGGGCCTTTGGCTTAGCTTATGAATATGAGGGCGCCGTTATGTAGGCTGACACCTCCTTCGTCCAGTGTTGGATAAAGTTAACCTGACAGGGAGGTCACATAATATTCTTTTTGGATTTTTGCTCCACTGATAGCACCGCATCTGTGAAACTGGAAACTACTTGTGATGCTTTCACCTGTACAGCACACATTTCCCCTAGCGCCCTTAAAATGTTCTGGAGCCCACACTAATGGTGTGAGTCAAAGCCCAAAGGTGGCAGGAGTGAGAGAGAGAGCGAGGCCGCTGAGAGGGGCAACCGCGCACAGGCACGCATGCACAGGCAGCAGCGTCCTCTGGGTACCGCGTCTTAAATGTTTCCTGTGTTGTGTGGCATCCAACACCCGGTGACAGGAATTGATGACAAGTGAGCGATGGGCTGCCTGTCTATTGGACAGCTCCCCTGTCTGATGTAATATCATCAGGTGCAAATGGCACGTATTTTGGTGCTCTGCGTTTTAGCGTCCCTGTGCTGGAAGCTCCACGTCACCCCACATCAAAGCTCGGCCTCTGTTGTGCTGTTACCTGCACTGAACTCCAGTTACAGAGCCCTGGAAAGACGGCAGGTCCTGTTACACACTGTGCTCACGACACGTCCTCCCCGAGCCTAGGAGATGACTGATCTGCTTTGGCTGGAGTGGGGAGCTCCTGGGCCCAATAGTCACAGTGCAGGACTCCTGCCAGGAAGTGAAACACAGAGACAGGGGGACTGTTTTTTATTAACTAAGACATTCAGAGTGTCAGCACTGACTAAGCGACACTCCCACACTGTCTATCCTAAGTCACTGACACTTATGTTGTCACTGCTCAAGTCTTGGACTCAATGTGATTCCTATGTTGATAAATAGAACACTTCATAGTGATACTACATGTATTTCTATCCTGCTGTTCGGTCAGTGGGCCCTGTCGCTCCTGCCTGAATGTGCCCGTCAGCAGTTAGCATTCCTATTAACAGGAGGATTACAGGCACACAAAGGCCCAGTGCAGGGGGGGAGACGCCCGTATCCGCTTACCTCTCTGCCAGCGGCACGCGCTTGGCCTGCCGTCGCCCGTCTCCATGGCACTGGCTCTGGAACTGGGAGAATTCTGCGAGCAGGATGAGCTACACATCTGAGCCTGTGAATATTAAGGAATCTCAGGAGTCTCAGTCACGTACGGCTGAGGGGGCCCTTAGTTTGCGTACGGCTGAGGGGGCCCTTAGTTTGCGTACGGCTGAGGGGGCCCTTAATTTGCGTACGGCTGAGGGGGCCCTTAGTTTGCGTACGGCTGAGGGGGCCCTTAGTTTGCGTACGGCTGAGGGGGCCCTTAGTTTGCGTACGGCTGAGGGGGCCCTTGCTTGACTTTTCTTTCCAGTGCATCCCATAGTGATCTGGCGGATGCGTGTGGCTGAGAGCCCTGACCGGCGCGATGCTGCAGGTCACCTCTGTCTGTGAACCTTGGCGGCTCGTACCGGCGAGAGACACAGGATCTGCCGAGCGCAGTATCACATGACAAAGAGCCAGCACAGACCACATGATGCGGCCCCTTTGATCTCAGACACTGCCCCAGTACGGCCCGTCTCTCACCAGTGACGGATTACAGAGGTACCAGGAGGAATAGGGCACAGAACCACAGAAACTGGATCCTCAAACGCCACACGGCCCCCGCCCCCCACTTCCTGTGCCAGTTAGCACCCCGGGGGCCCTTTGCGGGGTCATCCTACACAGCTGCTCTGTCCCCTGCCTACCTGCCTTCTAGATGCGTCCTCTGGACCTCAGAGCAGACTAAATGCCACAAAAGGCCATTGCATTCAATACTGCAGAATTCCACTTCCTAAACCAGCAGAGCTCTGATGCTTTTGCCAGGCTGGCAAACTTCTGGCTTTTAAGCAGAGCTGACAGCATCAGATTTATGGAGGAGTGACTATGTTTAGTTTGACTATGATTATGTTTGAGTACTAAAGTAAAAGTAAAGGATTCTTCACACTTGATGTTTTGTGGGATACAGTTTCACACTCGCAGATGTTGGTGGAGTGAGATTGTTCAGGGTGATCGGTTTCCAATCACCGATCATCTCAGCATGTTTGACATTCCTTCCTGAGGGTCATGGGACCCTTTATCTGGACACGACGCACCGCACTGGTGCACCTCACACACGCAGGGGCAGTCGACCGCAGGAATTCCACATAGCAGCCCAGCGACAGCTGCGGCCGGGGTCCACACAGCACACAGCGGTCGTGTGTCCAACCCGGGATTTAGACATGCCACCAGGCACAGCTTGTCGCGACTGCAAGTGTCAGCCGCTCTGCCGATCGGCGGCTCGTCTCCGCTGAGTCTGGCGACCGTTTGCTGATACCCAGCTGGTACCTGGAGGCTGCGGTCTGTGCCTCACTGGTGGCCGCAGGGACTGAGCGCCTCGGATCGGAAACACAGAACATTCTGGCCCCGGGACTGAAACCCAAACCCTGAGCGGCGGGATGGGAGGATTATCAGGGAAGAAGGAATAACTGCAGAAATGCTGGGTGACACATTCCAAAGAAACCCGGGTTGTGAGTCCAAGGACAGACTCTGGACACGTTTGTAAGTGGTCAGTACCATGGACAGCTACCAAACAAACAAACAAGCTGTCCATCTTTATCAGCAGGTGAAAAAGCTTTGCTGACCAATCAGCCATCACTCGCGTAAGAGCACCGTAATCATGCTTTGCAAAAATTCCAATATAAATTACCAGCTGGAAATGTCTTTAGAGATCTGTAAAGTACCCACAAAGCCGACTGCATTAAGGACTCTACACCACCATACATGTGTCGTTATGATAATGTTATATTGATGCATTAACACCCAGTTTTACCTTCCGCTAAACAGTGTAAATCTTATCAATCAATTTTAGCCTAAGAAAAACCCCATGAGGACATTAGAAGCAGCACAGCTAATTATTGAGGCCATGTAATGCCCCATCTTTGATACCCTAAACCCAAAATCCTGCCCCCCCAAAAATCCTGCCCTCTTAGGCTCCATCTGACTACCCCCCCCCCCCAATTCCTTAATATTCACAGGCTCAGATCCAAAGCACATCCTCCTCATCACATTCTCCCAGTGCCAGGTCCCAGACCCAGCATACCTTTGAATGATTAACCTCCACCCCCCCTTACTCAGAGCACCAGCAACAGCAGCGTACTGCAGCACCACTAGAGTTAATCCCTAGGGGGCGATAAACACCTTACACCTCCAAGGCCTAAGGTTTAGACACACACCCCTAGCTCAGATTGTAAGGCAGTGCTTCTCAAGGGGTGTCCCCTAATGTTAGCCTGTGTACTGAATGAGACCATATGGAGAAGAAATTAATATATGATGTTTTTTAAAAAGAAAATGAGGTCAGTGACATCAGAATGGTACCCGGTCCAGGTTTCCACATTAGTGCCACGGTGTCAGAGATGAACCCGAAAAGTAACGACTGGACAGTCCTGTGTGACAGGCAGCGCTTCATCCTGGACATATGGGGTTCTTATTTATTTAGTCATTCCAAACAGATTTGGAGATGAGCCATCAGACAGCAGCCAGTGCTTTCCTAATGAGTTTGTTTGGGGAATTCTATGCTGTCTGAGATAGAGCGAGGAGGAGGCCTGGGGAGTCACACGCCTGGTGATGCACCCCCCCACCGCACTGCTCTGTGACTCACAGCTCCGTCAGAGAGGCAACCTCCTCACGCCTCTGCATCATTCTGCACTTTCAGGACCAGCAATGAATGGGAGTGTCTGCAGTGGGGCCCCCCCACTAACCCTAACCCTAACCCCCACTAACAGGCATATTTTTAGTTCTGTTGATCCCGGGGGATTGTTTCAGTTTGGCGCAGAAAAAAAGTAGGATGTCATGAAATGTGGAGAGCTACTTTAGTTCAACCCCAGGGAACAGAGGAGCTGTTATCTCTCGCGTCTGGCAGTGTCTGACATCAAGCCACCATCTCTCATCGCATTTTAAATCATTGGCACTGGAAACAATACTCAGTCACTCTATTACACTCTCAGAAACCGTTTTAGAAAATCCATCCCTGGAATCCACAAATGTGGAAAAAGTAATGGGCGAGTTCTGTCGGCAGGCCCACGGTACCGGAACCACCCAGTGCCGAGGCCAGGCTCAGGCTGAAATCACATCTCGGCCAAGAGAAGGAGCTGCACTCTGTCTTCTGCAGATACTGTCCGTGACTGTCCGGATTATATGCCAGTCCCAGCATCCTCCATTGTGGCATTTTCTACTCATTTATGTTACCTGTTTTATATGACTGACACCAAACTACCTAAAACAGAACTGGTCACATGTCACAAAGTTCATGGTTATTTATAAAAACAGGTTTCCTTCATCAAAATTTCACTAATCAATACTTAGTGGTTATATATCCTCAGCTGACTTTGATAACTGGTTAGACGTACAAATACTCCTTAGCTTCCATTCTGATGAACCCAGCATAAATGAAAAATATCATAAATCAAATATGAATATAATTTGATATATAATATGATAACAAAATGGATAGATAGCTAGATAGATAGATAGATAGTGTTGCTGAATGTGTAATTAAATTATTAATTTAACTAAATACCAGTGATTGAAAAGTACATAAATTAATTCAAGGGTATTTGGTTAAACAGAAACCCACCGTATGATATGCTGTTAGACACAGGATGAGATGTTTACACTCGCGGCCTTTACCCAGCATCAGCAGATAGTATCATGCCATATATTTCCAGCCCAGGAACAGATGAAAATTCATTTGTCTGATCACTTCTGAATGTGCATCACAATCATACAACCGTAAAGTCAAAATAACGTAAGTCAAACCACCGTAAAGCGAGGAGCATCTGTATATACATATTTAAATGTAACATTAGACACCAGACCTCAAGACATGGAATGGTGGTTGGTTTATTTTTTACTCATTTTAATTCCAACTCGAATAATTGATTATTACTGCTGCTTATCAATGAATAACAGTACGAAGAGAAAATGTCCCGTGTGAGGTATCATCCGTGGGTTCAGAATGCTTTGTGACCCGTGACGAAAGCATTAAGCCCAGCAAACGTTCCCTTTTCCCCTGCACTTGTTATTACAGCTGGGGGGGAGAGCAGCTGCAGGTCTCAGTGGACAGGGAGGGGCTGTCCTGACACACGCGCCAAGTCCTGAATGTAACCCAACCTGCAGTGGTGAGCCGACTTTTGCCCTCGACAAGTGGTTGGAGGACAGCAGATCGACAGCACGGAACCACCTGCATGCTGCAGGATCTCCTCCATTCTGCCCCTCCTTCCTCTAAAGCCATATCTTCAGTACCCACTCATTCTTTCTTGTCTTCCCTACCCCCAAACTCCCTCTCTCCTCATCCCATTTTTGGTCTTTAATCTTTCGCTGTCTCAGGCACACGTGCACCCCATGGCCACTGGGCCACTGTGAATCCTAAAATATCAATCTTGGTTGAAGCTGGTCGTCAGCAGTATTCAGGACAGAAGCTCATCCTCATTTATACGCCAGGCGGAAACTTGTCTTCATCCACACAACAGACAGAAGCTTATCCTCAGCATGTTTCTGGACAGAAGCTGGTCCTCATGGATACTTTGGGAAAAAGCTCAACCTCAAAGATACTCCAGAAAGAAACTCCTCCTCATTCATACCATAGGCTGAAGCTCATCTTCAATCTTACTCTGGCCTGAAGCTCATCCTCAGTCATACTCTGGCCTGAAGTTCATTCTCAGTGATAATCTGGCTTGAAGCTCATCTTCAGTCATACTCTGGCCTGAAGCTCATCCTCAGTCATAATCTGGCTTGAAGTTTATCCTCAGTCATACTCTGGCCTGAAGTTCATTCTCAGTGATAATCTGGCTTGAAGCTCATCTTCAGTCATACTCTGGCCTGAAGCTCATCCTCAGTCATACTCTGGCCTGAAGTTTATCCTCAGTCATACTCTGGCCTGAAGCTCATCCTCAGTCATAATCTGGCTTGAAGTTTATCCTCAGTTATACTCTGGCCTGAAGCTCAGCAATCAGGGACCCATGCAATTTGAAGCTGCAAAGGTGAGGTCGGCGCCCAGATAGAGAACTTAAAGTTAACGCCTCGCAATGGTGTCTAAAAAAGGCCCCCTGAACTGACTGCCAGCTATGATCCCGGGGATTATATTTAACCACATATGCATGTCAATGGAGAAGCAGGAGGCTGGAATTCACTACGGAATGAGTGTCATTAAATGTCATCAGAATTACCACTGGTCACATGACATTGTTTCTCCACTACATGCCATGGTTCTGCCACTCATATTTAGCTGGAGAAAGATTATGTAAGTGCTATATATGGGAGAGCATGGCTGCCTCCCTCATTCCAGCAACGATCACAAACGTCCTGTGCACAGCAGAAATTTTGCATGATCAGAGTTTAGAGTGGTGCCTTTTAAAGTGTAATTGCCAGCAAGCACGGGGCAGGAAGCATCTGTTGCAAAAGCCTAGCTGCCCTACTGAGGAGCCATGTGTAGGGTCTGCAGAGAGGCTTCAGGATGACCCAGAGCGGACCGCACGCATGGTCCAGGGTGCAGATACAGGTCATAGCTGGCCCAAATGCTATTCTGCAGAACACACCCAGACGTGCCTTCTGTGTTCCCATAAACGGGAAGCAGAAGTCTGGTCACCTGGTAGCCCAGATGTAAAATTCATAGCAAATGTTATCAGGGAAACTCCTACATGTACACACAATGGATTGAAAGTTGTGGGGGGGGGGGGGGGGGCTGGGGGTTGCAAAGTGCAAAAAAAAAGATTAATACATTTTTTATAAGTCTAGGACAAACCATATTCATGAAATCCTCCTGTTTACGAGCAGTCAGAAAAGGCAGATCAGTTTTACATTAAATGTCTCACTGTGTTTACAAATAGTCTTTCCAGGGTTTCCCACCCAACATGCACAGAGCTGGTTCTGACAGGGGGTGCACTTCAGAAATAAACAGGCTTGGTCTGGTTTGGGGGGATGAAGTCTGTCAGCTGGTCAAGCAGAGGTACCCCCAGAACTTCTGGTCTGCTGACACCATCATGAGGATGGGCAACACCCTTACAAATAAAAGAACCAAAAGTGGCTCTTCACAGTGATGCCAAAGGGGAACCTTCTCTGGTTCTTCAAAGCACTGAAAATGACATAACATGTTACTTAAAGAACTCTTTTTTATTGCATTCAGTTCTCCAAAGAACCTTAAACAGCATAAAAAGGTTCTCCAGAGCACTCAAAGTGCTCCAGAGCACTAATGAATAACCAGTTTTTCTTAGAGTGAACCATCACACTATATGAGCTTCGACTGTCCACATTTCCAGGGAAGGCATGATACCGTCTCACCATGTGTTTTTTTCCTAAAATGTTTTTTTTTTCTCAAATGCATCACAAGCAAATTTAAGCGGACAAAAGCGATTAACTTCAAAGGGGGTATTGGCTCGTGGTAACTAAACAACTGGACTTCGTGTTTTAACGCCTGCTTCGCTATAAGAATATTTTTAAAAATGAAATCGATGTACTACGCTTGGAAAACTAATGTATTTACAGATTACAAATAAGAAATGGTTAGAGAAGATATTGGCAAACTGGGACTTGTATTTTCCTTCCACAGAAAAAAATGATCTAATTATAAATATTTATAACATAAACTGAACTGAGCTTAAGTTAACAGACCACAGATACAGAGTATTAAACATATAAGTATCCCAGTATACCCATTTAAATAATATTCACCGTACCATCGTCCGCAATAATTCACACCGAAAGTCGGGATGAGAGAAGAAACATCTATATTCTCTCACGTCCTTATTAAATTTTGCAAAATGACTCATGTCAAGAACTTGCTGATAAGCACCACGTGAGACCTCGTCATGTGTTATACAAAAATAATATCATTCAACACAGAAATCCGTTCTTTGCCGTTTTCCAAATTGCTGGTTCCCAGCGCCGAGCACACACCTTCCCGCCTGGGAGTGCCTGACATCCTATACAAGAACATAATGTAGCTGACATAATCCCGGAGACATCCCAATTTCGCCGTTCGAAACCAGAGAAGCCCTGCTTTGAACATATAAGCTTAAGTTTGGTTATTACCGACTTCTGATGTTGGTTAAAAAAGTGGGATAATATGGGAGGACGGACTTATGGGACGTCAGCAGGCTGGACACTATAAATCCTTCAGGGTCTGTGTATCTCCAGAGAAGATGTGGCGTTTAGGCAGACGCACGCCTACCAGCCGATTCTGCTAAATGATCAGCAGACGTTTCTCTAACACCAGCGGTCTGGAGTTACAAAGCAGCCTGGGCTGTGTGCCGTGCTGGGAGTTTCGCATCGCGCCCGGACGGATCGGATTGTGGATGTAACTGCTTGGCGGCGCTTTCCTGGATTTGCTTTTCCAGTTGAAGCCGCTCAGATGTTAAGCTCTCTGCCCGAGGCATGGCTGCCAGACACTGCTGACCGGAGCTCCGATGCCTTCATCTGACTGGCACTTCTTCGTATCCCCCTTCCCAGTCTGGGACGCAGCATCCATTTACTGTGCAAGAGAGCTTCAGGTCCAAGCGATCCTGGGCTCCCTCGGCCGGGGGAGAGACCGGTAGGCTAGGCACCGAACATCACACACCCATGCGTCTTTGGACACAGAGTACCGTGTCAATACGCACGCCGGAGTCTGCATAACGACACGCATGTTTCAAACGCATCTCCAGCATCTGGGGCATACGATGGATTATTAAATGCATGCTGACCAGTTTTCTGGGACGACAGCTGGTCTGAATGGGACCAATTTAAGGTGAGTTGCAAGTCAACAGCATTGAACTGCTTCGCAGGTCCGCCATGGGTCGGTAATGGTCTGCTTTTCCTCCCTCTACACCATATGCTCAACTATTATGTTTATCTTATCACTTTCGCTGGACGTACCGCCTCTGGCCGGAGCCTATTTGAGTTTAGGTTACTTAGATCGTCTAAAGAAACAGCCCTGAATTTAAAAAGATGGGGATGCCTCATTACTTGTGTTTCTAAGTAGGTGTAATTTCTTAAAGGAGTTAAATGATCCCGTTGGTTTCCTTTAACATGTATCCGCAGTGATCCGCGCCCCGCGGGCAGGAGTACATTTAGGAGCATTTATCTTACTCAGTGCGCTGCCATCGATGCCTTCGGGGTGCGGGTCCAGCGCTTCCTAGCGCTTCCCGGCCGGCTTTGGCTGTGTGGGTCCAGCGCTTCCTAGCGCGCCCCCGGCCGGCTTCGGCTGTGCGGGTCCAGCGCTTCCCGGTCGG
>JAODKN010000114.1:19962688-19973731 GCA_026774425.1 Petrocephalus zakoni
TTGGCTGTGTGGGTCCAGCGCTTCCTAGCGCGCCCCCGGCCGGCTTCGGCTGTGCGGGTCCAGCGCTTCCCGGTCGGGTCCAGCGCGCCCCCGCCGGCTTTGGCTGTGCGCGCCCCCGGCCAGCTTTGGCTGTGCGGGTCCAGCGCCTGCCAGCGCGCCAGCGTGCGAGTTGGGCACCTTCCGGTGCGTCTCCTGTCTATCATGCCCAGCGGCCAAAGAACCGCACGCTGGTGTGTTTTACCACATTCATTTGGTTACTACAACCATTTATCCAGAGATCTGAAACTGCTAAATATGTATGCGTTCGTTAGACTAATTAAAAAGTGAACCGAAAACGATATGTCCGATATGTCCTGCCCAGCAAGGAGAGGTATTGGTGGTGATGTGACGCAGAAGGATGCAATTACGAGGTTTCACACATTTAAATCACAGTCAACAATGCTTGGCAGAACCGTAAACAGTATTTCCTGTATTTTTTAAATAACATGACATTTAAAGTGCTTGTTGAAGAGAAGGGGGTGTTAAATTCCGCCTTTTCTTTAATTTTGTAGTTGTGAACAGCAGGATAAAACGCACGCCATGCGATGCCTTCATTTCCACCGCGCTGCAACAAACGGCACCCGTGAGACTAATAATGAACCCCATGCGTTTATTTAAAGTGCGAACTGCATCGATTTCTGGGACAACACTCATGTTTATTAGGCTGACTGGCGCTCCAGGAACAGGCGGTATGCCCTAACAGGGCAGCATACCAGGACACAAACGGCCTTAATTAACTGGCGTTCATTACCAATTACAGTGTGGCAGTCCTGCAACTATTAAAACGGGCAGCCCCGGGTAAGTTTGCAAAGTCAAAGTTAAATAAATGCCAGCCCAGGTACTGGTTACTTATGGTTACTTACATTTTAAGAAAGGATTACTGTGAAATCATGAGACTTTTTTTAGTGTGGTTGGCTTTATACAGTGATAACATCATAAACTTGAACAAGTGTCCTGTTTGGAGAAACACTTTGCAAAATGGATGTCTGGTGCCTGGATATTTGGCCATGCTGCCTGCTTGTGCTGGGCTCTGGGTCTATCATTAGGACATTTCCGCTGCCCCTGCCATTCGTTACGTCAAACCATATCATCCAGCTGCAAAACCAGAAAACCTTCCAGACTAGGCACCCCCCCCCCCCAAAAAAAAACAGCTAGTAGAGGTGAGAAGAGTGAAGATCAAAGGTGTTACTTCCCAGCAGCATTCAGCTGCACTGGCTCCTAATTACGCGACCGCCTTTCTCACACAATCCTGCTATGCCAAAGCCCCGTCACTCTCCCCGCATGTCAAGAGACAGAGGCTCCTGTAAGCCGCCTGAGCTGTCAGCCCGAGTTCAGCGCTGACATGCTTCTGCAGTGCTTCGCATTTTGTTCCACTGGCTGTTATTAGCACATCTTCGAAGTAAAGATGCATAACCCTAAACTCACACGTGTGATTTACTGAGGAGCTCGGAGCCGTAACTCACCGTGGCCTGTCTGCAGGAGCCCTGATTGGAACAGCATCTAAAATGAAGTTATGGGACGTCCTGGCCCTGTGTGTGTCGCTGAGTGCTGTGTCCGCCAGTCCTGCCCTGCGTCGCCCCCCAGCAGAAAAGCACATTCCCATCCTGGAGCAGATGCCTGAGAGAGGGCATCTGGAGACGGAGGGAGGCTGGTCCGGGTCCCGACTGCGAGGCCAGAGGTACCTGCAGGAAAGGCCCTCTTCTGAACTGAGTAAGTGTGTGTGGACTGTCATTTGCCTCTTCAGCTAATAATGACGTGTAATGATATACAAATATATCGGCAAATAAGAAATGAATAGGAAGAGACACCATGCACTTCAAGTGACCAGTGTCAGAACTGAGCCTGGTCTGGGTCTGGTTCTGTCAGCAGACAGGTCCTGAACGTGGTACTTTTGGAGTTCAACAGAGCCTGCAAAACCCAACCAACAGGTCCCCTGGCGCCACACTGAAGCAGGCCTGTGGGTTATTTATTGGGAAATCAGTGAGCCTTCAGAAAGAACCTGTCACCTCTCATGCAGCCAGAGATGGGGAGGCTGGGTCCAACGCCACAGGCAGCCATTACATCAGCGTGGTGTCGAGGTCGCAGCGGTATGTCTTACAGACGACGCACTTGCCTTTGCGGGGTCTGTAGGATGTGGGCCGTCCCACCAAAGCTCTGCGTATCTGTCAGAGAGCCAAACTATTGTAAAGAACTGGAAACAGATGTGGATGTGAAGGACACACCACTCAGTGCTTGAATGGTTCTTTGCCCGGTTCAGATGAAGGCTTACTTGTGTTTATGTTCATTTTAGCGGCCATGAGGCAGAGGAATTTCATTTGTTTAGAGGAACCTGGTGCTGCCCTGGTCCAACCCGGCTGTCGGCTTGTAGGTTCTTTATGAGCAAGGGGAAGATTTTGCAAAGCATTATTAGCCTTTCTGTGTCCAGGCGTTCAGCTGAAGGAGAGCTTGCTTTGGGTGGTTAGGGTTAGGGGTGCCTGTAGCCCTGTGTGTTTGCTATGGGATGACTGCAGGCAAGGTCTCTGTCTCCCTGCCCGAGGGCCCGTCCGACCACCCCCACCCTTGGCCGACCCGGCCGCCAGCCCAGGCAATTGCGCGACCTGCCACATCCCGGTGGATTGCGTTTCTAAGTTGCCAGGCAGTGGGGCAGGTGACACGTCCCAGAGAGGGCTCAAATTCTCACACCTTGCCTGCGCAGACAATAGTGTCAGTCACCCCCCCCATCTTCAGTGTTATGTGGTTAAATGAATCAGAGCAGCCAGTCAAGCCAGCAAGGTGACCCCCGCCCCTCCCCCCTCCAGTATCCTTATACACGGGGTTGTGGCTGTAGTCATTGTGTGTGTCACCATTGTCACGGGCAGTACAATACAGAAGTCACATGACCCCTCTCCTGAAAATCATCAAACCATATTTGGGTAGACAGGGTGTTTGGTATCAGTGTGGGCAGATTTCATTATGGAGAGTGCTTGCTTATAGGGTAACAGGGTGACATGGTGTGCTCTACCCCCGCAGACACAGCCAGCCCCTTGTACCCAGGGCAGCCGGAGGACGTGATGGATTTCATTCAGACCACCCTCAGCAGACTGCCCCGCGCCTCTGAGTGGGACGAGGGTACCTGGGCCACGGGCCAGCGTGACAGGCGGAGGATTGGGGCCGGCCAAGACAGAAAGGGACGAATCAGAGAGGAGAAAAAGAAAGGGCGGAGTCATGGAGGGAACAGGAGGCGGGGCCAGGGACGGGAGGGAGGAGGCAGCAGTGACTGCGTGCTGAAGCAGGTTCACCTGAACGTGACGGACCTGGGGTTGGGCTATCGGACTAAAGAGGAGCTGCTGTTCAGATACTGCAGTGGGTCCTGTGGGGATTCAGAGACTAACTATGACAAGATTGTGAAGAACCTGAACCACATGAAGAAGCTGGTGCCGGACAGCCCCGCTCGCATCTGCTGCCGGCCCGTCGCCTTTGACGACGACCTCTCCTTCCTGGACGATGACCTGGTTTACCACATGCTGAAGAAGCATTCCGCCAGGAAGTGTGCCTGCGTCTGACCTGTGGCTGCCAAGTGCCGTTCCTAAAAAAGGCTGCTGCTGTCTCTCTGAGGAGGAAAGGAACAACCATTTACACCACCAGTAGGGGGCAGTGGATATCCCTGGACAGAACCCCGGGTATGAAATACGTTTCAGCTGCGACGTCAGAAAGGAGATGAAAGAACAGTGAAATGTCACGCATACCTGCCCTGACAATGGTGCTGAGGGATTATGGGATTGCACTGGTTCAGAATCACGCAGCACCGAATGGATCTGTTTACATGCATGATCATAATGAACTCATCACAAAAATCCAACTCAGATACTCCAATTCCTACCTACAAACATATAAATATATATTTATTTTATTTACACTGAATTAACTTATTGATATTTATTATAGTCCATTTTATAAAGGTGAAAGTGTTTTTGTTTTGCTTATTTATGTGAGCTTTTTGCTGTGATTATTGCCAAAGGGGGGAGGGAACCAGTGAAGCAGCCTGACTATAGCACCATTTAGGCCTAAGGAAGCTCCATCTCGCCGTCAAAGTACAGAGGACGTACCTCAGAATCAGAGCTGTGTACACAGCTGGAAACCAAAGCCAGGCAGTCTGCAGGCCCCTCACTGATAGGCCAGCCAGAATCACGTGGCCCGTTGTCGATAGGCCAGCTAGAACTGCATAGGCCATTAGCCGATAGGCCAGCCAGGACTGTATGGTCCTTTACCGATAGGCCAGCCAGAACCATGTGGCTCCTGTCACCGATAGGGCAGTCCAAACCGCACAGGCCGTTGCCAAAGGGCCAGTCAGAACCATACAGCCTGTCATCAATTTTCCAGCCAGAACCACATGGCCCCTCACTGATAGGCCAGCCAGAACCGTGCAGGCTGTCACTGATAGGCCAGCCAGAACTGTGCAGGCTGTCACTGATAGGCCAACCAGAACTGTGCAGGCTGTCGCCAATAGGCCAGCCAGAATCGTGCAAGCCATCACGATAGGCCAGTCAGAACCACATGGGCCGTCGCCGATTTTCCAGCCAGAACCACGTGGCCCCTCACTGATAGGCCAGCCAGAATCATGCAGGCCATCACGATAGGCCAGCCAGAACCATGCAAGCTGTCACCAATAGGCCAGTCAGAATCATACAGCCGATTTTCTAGCCAGAATCACATGGCCCCTTACTGATAGGCCAGCCAGAACCGTGCAAGCTATCACCGATAGGCCAGTCAGAACCACATGGCTCCTGTCACCGATAGGCTAGTCAGAACCACACAGGCCGAATACCCTTAGCCCATCACTGATAGGTCAGCCAGAACTACATGGCCCCCACCATTGATAGGACAGCCAGATCCACAAGGCCCATCACTGATAGGCCAGCCAGAACCCTGTGGCTCACTCTTGATAGACCGGCCAGAACGATGCAGCCTGCAGTCACCGGTCAGTCTCTAGGGAATGGCTCCGTGGAGAGGTATGCATTACCACGCCTACAGCGGCCCCCGGCCTCAAACGTCCTTTATTGTGGTTCCTCTCCCTTCATGATCTTTAACATTCCAGTCTAAGCAGGTATCACTCACACACAGACGAGCCAAAGCAGTCCATCCCCAAACCCATCAGAGACGCCGAGGCCCCCGACAGGACCATCCCTAGATGCCCGTCTGCATAAATCCTACTTTCAAAATTTCAAAAATTTCTCCACGTGCTATTTTTTGATACATTGTCTTTTTTTTCTAATTTGGACAGTCTGAAAATATTTTGAAATGACAGGGATGTGATGGATGGCAGATGGGGCCACAGGCTTGTCAAACCTCAAACCGCCATGTCCGCCCCCCCCACCCCCAACCGTCACCCCAGGCTGCTGCTTCCAGATGCTGTGCGGTCATGTGACTGCAACGTGCAACTCACTGTCACGTCCCTGTGTGTGACACACGCCAGGGATGTGACCACGAGGCGTGCTGCAGATTGCACCACTGGCACTGCTAATCGCACGTGTGTAACAGGCTGAACCAAAGCTCTCCACGCTATTTTTGTACAGTATTAAACATTTTGTATTTTTTTAATGGAATT
This sequence comes from Petrocephalus zakoni, assembly GCA_026774425.1. Lineage (NCBI taxonomy): Eukaryota > Metazoa > Chordata > Actinopteri > Osteoglossiformes > Mormyridae > Petrocephalus > Petrocephalus zakoni. The sequence continues at coordinate 19,968,312 of JAODKN010000114.1, forward strand.
AAATTTGTTCCTGTAACTGCCAGTGGTGCTGGTCTCCACCTGCTGCCTGAGTGCACCTCGTGCTGGATGCTGCCCGGCGACCGTCACTCCAAGGTCATCTGCAAAGCACGTCCCAAATGTGCACCAGAGCAGGAGGGTTAGGGTTACCGGGGTGGGGTGGGGGGTGTTAGCTCCACAGTGCTCCGCCTAGCTGACCACATTCTTGCTCTCTCCTCCAGACCCCTGCAGTAAACACAGGCTGGCTGTAAACGCAGTAAATCTGGGCACCGGGGTGAATGGAGTGAATGCATTGGCGAGACGTTGATATAGCGTTGCTAAAGTGTATCAGAGCCCTGCCAGCTGCCTTTCTGAAGGGCATGTCGCTCTCCAATCCCCCTTACCTCCTACTACCAAAACCACCTCCTTCACACCACCTCTCACAGGCTCGGGTCTCTCTAACTGAAGTCGCCGTCTTATCCTCAGTCTCTCACAGAAAAAGTACAGGCTATATTTGAGTGCAGCTGGCTTGTACTGGGCTGCAGTGTCACACAAAGCACAGATGTTAGGATATGTGGCCATCTTCAGCAGGCTGCGCAAGGCAATCGGGCCGGGTTGGGTCGGGCCTGGGCGGCTGCCTGCCCTCCCGCGTCGTGTCGGCTTACACCAGGCCGTACCCGCTGCTAAACCCAGAGGATGACAGCAGTACGTGCGGAGGGCTCATGACATCACCTGCCCAGCACTCCTGCACTGCGTGACATCATCACTCAGAATAGGAGCCTCTGGATTACAACGAGGCTGGATATGTGGGATTAAGTTACCTAACATTACGGCCTGCTTCTTTATGACCTATTTTGGGCTTCATTTACCTGGGTGGGCGGTTGTGCTGACTGTACTCCGCCCACGTGGGTAAGGCAGAGAGGCATATCAGGTGATCGCTGCAGTCAGAGTGCCACAGAGAAGACGACGCTGTCATTTCAAACGTGTTGCAGTAGGGGGCACTGCGGTCTCTGTGTGCCAGGCGACCAGTACGGACCGTCTCTGCTCCATATGAGACTTCTTTCCAGCTTGAAAAAGGTTCACTTTAAACTGTAATTTCTTGCCAAGCAGTCTGAAGCCATGGTATGTCAATTTAACGTAGAGATATCGCAGTGTTCCCCTAGTGAACCCCAGGGTCTTGTAAATTGTGATAAAGTGCACATTTACCATGCAGAATAGAAGTGCACTGAGGCCAGTGCAGGAGAAAGTAATTCTGAATATTTATCTGATCCCAGAGGGTCACCAGTAAAGTGTGCCATGCATGGCAGAGACTGGCTCACGGTGAGGAGGATACCCTGGATGAAGCAGATATGTGTAGGTGTTTGGAATGGAGACAGGACCTTCCAGAAGCTTCTCCCAGTACAGCACGAGAGGCCATGCGCTTCACAGCCAGTCAGCCGCCTGAGGATTGACTGCAACGTGACCAGCAATTACCTGTCATCTATGAAAGGATGAATCAGTAAATGGGTCACTCACTGAGTGCCAGAGAGGACTTAAGCAGGTCTGATCAAAGGCAGAAAACTTTTAATGTACTTGAAATTTAAAAAAAACAGAGCCATACAGCCGAGATGGCACATTTGGGTTACGGAAGAATAAAGGAGTCTGGAGGGAGGGTTTAACTTGCTGGGAGTGACACACACACACACACACACACACACACACACACACACACACACACACACAGACACAGACAGTCAGGGAGCCCAGATCACACGCAACGTTCAGATGACAGCAGGTGCTGCCCGGTCCTGCAGGCCCAGCTGGAAAAGGTGGTGGCGCTACTCAGATCTTGCGTTTTTTCCATTCGGGTTCATCATCACCCTCTTCTTCCTCGGCCTCCACGTCAGCGAAGATAACCTGAGGCTGTGTCCTGGGAGAGCGGACAGATGGGAACAGCACTGATATCATCATCATGATCATCTGTCAATCGGCTTTTTGTCAAAACATCTCATCTCAAACAAACTGTCCATTTTTATCACAATCACAGTGCACAAGGTCTGACAGCGGCATCTCATACCCCAAAAGCTTCTGAAACCAAAACGAAAATGCTGGAGGAATGCTGGTCACGTGATCAGAGCATGTGCTGGTTCATGAGCACTGCATGCGCGCGCGCGCACACACACACACACACACACACACACACACACACACACACACATAGGACCGTCCAAAACACTGGAAATAGCCGCACTGAAAGGCCTGAGATTAATGAACGTGGAGCTTATAAACAGTACGAAGGGATCGTGTGCAGCCAGCCAGCCAGACAGATACCGTGTGTCTGTTCTCCAGAGAACATTGGAGACCCCCTCCCCACACACACTCTTACGCTGAGGAGTTGTGTCACCCTGCTGCCTGCTTTGAGATTAAGGAGGAACATTTGGGGGGCCCATTATAGCCACACCCCTCCCGTTCCCCTGCCTCAGACGAGGCTGGACCTCTGAGGCCCTGGCTTCCTCACTCGCTTAAGCTCACTGGGGCACTTGTGCTGTGCTGCCACAGGAATTCTGTTTACAGTGGGCAGCACATCCCCCTAACCCACCCAGTAAGGGCAGCAGGCAGCAAGGCATGGTTGGGGGGGGGGGCTCCAGTGAAACACATCAGTGAGCAGTGAGACACCTGCCCAGGCATCCTGCAGGGCAGCACTGGCCTGTGACACCCCCCTCCCCCCACGCACGCCTTACTTGGCATAGGCTGGGGCAATCCAGTAGGGGTCGGTGGCAGCCTCCGTGGCGTGCCGCAGGATAGCCTCTCTTGGGTTACTGTCGTCCGTCTTGTCCAGAGCAATGTTCTTCACAATGTAGGAGGAGAGCGTGCCGCCATGAGCAGCCACGCGGCCCCCCCGTCCTGTCCGTCACAGGCAGCCAGTTACCGCACACCCCAGCCCTCACACAACCCACATATGCTACACACATGTGCTACAACCCTCCCCCTAAATCAGAGCCACCTGTCAAATCGCAGTACCTGGTCCAGACACAGGGGGCTCTGGTTTGTGGGACTTGACTGGGTCCAGGCGGTCCTTCTCCAGCTGTTTCCTGGTGCTACGCTGCCGGGCCTCTCGGAACATGGGGAGGGCGTGCGCTGGATGGGTAAGGGAAGCGAGGGGGAGGTGACACACCCAGACAAGTGGGATGGGGGGCCTTAGAATAACAGGGCCCTTCCTGTGTCACATGACCGGTGTGACAACACATTCATGGCAGTAATGATGTCATAGTTACGGGTGATGATGTAATCCTGGGTCAGGGTCTCTGCGTGCTTCTCCTTTCTCTTGTGCTTCACCACACATAGTTTGGCCCCTCTGTAACAATGAGGTCGGGGGATTTGTAACTGAGTACCAGTATAGCACTAAAGATGCTCAGGCTGTTGACTAGGTTAGTATGGCACTAGTGGCTTACATAGAGTTTGCAGTGCTGACTAGTCTGGTACAATAGTAAATGCTAATAGTAAATAGGAGAGACATAGAAGAACACAGTGTGCACACACACACACACACACACACAACGAGCTGCAGCCTACCTCTGGCTCCTGACAGGGTCGTAGTAGACCTTGGCCAGACCATTGCTGGTTCCCACCATGATCTGGTTTAGCTTGGGGTGCCAGAGACAGCGAACAGCACTCTGAGGAGCAGAAAAGGTGCCATGTAGAAGCTGGGCAATGAAAAGGAGTCATGCACAGTGGCATCTTCTGAAGTCAGCCTGGCATTGGAGGCTCCACGACGGTCAGCAGTGTGCTCTCAGCACACAAACACAAATTTTATGGCTCATCTGTTCAGTTTTGTGCCTCTCGTGGGAACAACTTTCTTTTGATCGTCACGAATCGCAGAAACAGCACCACCTAGAGGGCAAGGCAGTTACAGCCACACTAACACGGGCCAGCTCTGAGAGGCCTGGTGACCGTCATCCACACATAAGCCACAGTCCATGGGTATCCACACACCTCTGCAAGTAGCTGTGTGCAGCTGGCCTCCACACACAGACACACACACACACACACACACAGGCTGCTTCACAAGCTCCAAATACCCAGCACACCAAACATCTCATAAAGAATGCCAACATCTCACTGACCGGCAGTCAGTCACCCAGACGGTCGTGAAATTCCGTTCCGCCCCACGGTGCTGAAGCAGACCCAGGGAAGGAATCCATGCAGGAGGGGAATGTGAGCCTGGACGTGCCTGGTGGCCAAGGCAGGGACCATGCGCTCCCAAAGGCCCCCGTTTGCTGCTTGCAGCCCAACATTCCCAGCATCTTAAGCGAGAAGCTGCACCAGCACAGCACATCCAAGGTATGGCTGGACAAAGGCACCCCCAATGGCAGGGCCCCAACGGCAGGGCCCCAACGGGCACGGCTTTGGGCGATACCCCTTGACCATATGGCACGTGAGTGGCAGCACAGGTAAACATGTATGTGAAGGTAAGAGTGTGCTGTTTATGTCACACTCCGACACAAGGCAGAGCAGGGGGAGCTTTCTCAGAATGCACCAGCCGGCCATGTTCTACAGCAAGGGTCAAGGAGTGCTGTGGGGTGAGTGCTCACATCGCCCTAATCCTAACCCCATCTGACACCAGGCCCCCTCAAACCATCTTGCCTCAAGACATCATGAGCCAGACCTGACGCAGCAGGGGAAGACTCCTGTAGCAGTGTTGTTCGCCCCAACCTACAGGGGGCACCCCGGTGGCATGTGAGGCATGTATGTGGTGGTGCATTTACATCACAGTTAACTACCCACAATGCAGAGTGTGAGCCAGGATAGGGCTCAGACACACTGCCTTCACACATTTAGCTGGTGGTCCAATGTATAAATTTCCTTCACAGCTCAGGCCGGCCCGGGGGGAACAGTACAAACACTGTAAACAGCTTATTATGAAAGACAGCTCCCAGGAACCATAACAGCCAACAAGCGGGGAGTGTCTCGAAGCTGAAAGGACCGGAGGCGGAGCACCTTCAGGCCACACCTCCTGAGAGCAATGTAGTAACACAAGGGGTGACTAACGACCGTGCAATCGGCAGACACACAAATCAGACGTGACTGTGACAGGCAGCAGAAATGCTCCACACTCCTGATTTGTTCTAGTACGCAGAGTACAGTGTATGGGCGAAGCTTCAGCGACTGGGCATCCAGTAACCAGTCTAGTAACAAAAACAGCATGTCATGAAGGGTGCTTAGATCGATTCTACCATGAGGCCCATTTTTTGCACAGCCGCATTCAATTACACTCACCGAGTCAAACACCTCAATCTCGTACACCTTCTGGAAAGAGGCTCTGTGGTAGAACACCAGCTTGCCGTTTCCCTCGCCCTTCCGGACCGAGGTGCCTGTGACTAGCAGCTGATCATCTGGGCTGAAGCTGCAGTCTGTCCTGTGAGTGGGGGGGGGGGGGGGGGGGCGTTTGTTTGATGGTCATGCGC
>JAODKN010000114.1:19984133-19996203 GCA_026774425.1 Petrocephalus zakoni
TTCTGACATTCAGTTTGGAGTTCAGGAGATTGTCTTGACCAGGACCACACCCCTAAATGCATTGAAGCAACTGCCATATGATTGGTTGATTAGATAATTGCATTAATGAGAAACTGAAGAGGTGTTCCTAATAATCCTTTAGGTGAGTGTATATGGATGGAAATTCTATTTTGAAATATAATGCATAAACATGTTTTCCAATCAGCTCTGAATATAAGTGCATTAAATCCTTCTGCCTTGGTTCCCTTTTGATAGCCTTAAGTTTACACGTAAAATGTTTCCTTTACGTTTAATATTTGTTTTCTTGGTTAAACCTCAATCACTTCGAAACCCGTTTTTTATTAGCAGTACTATTTTAAAATACTTTATTGTGCAATATTTTACCAAGGATAATCAGTGTCACCATCTCCTGAGATTTTCAATTCGAGACAAGTCTGCACACACTTTAACATGTATGTAATTATTTTATTTCCTTGTAAATAGTTCGTAGGGTTTGCAAACTACCCAACCCCTTTGATGTAACAAATTTTAGGTTTATAATGGAATAATATTGATTTGCCATAAGATGTCTTGTGTGAGCGTGAGAGTCAGGAAGTGTGTCATGCCCGATGCGTGAAAGTTGGCAACTCTAGGATAATAATAATGCTTTTCTTATAATGCTAAATTATGATAAAAAGGTGTCGCTGCCTAATTCTTACTCATTTTCTTTAATAAAAAACCCTGACTATTTGCAGCTCTTCAGCACAATATCACTGTTTTGTTTTCAGGCTAAACCATAGAACAGCAATAGACAGAATGTGCCCTATAGACGATACTACGATCTCTCTGCTTTCGCAGATCGTCAGCACATTCTAATCCATCACAATCTAATATCGTCATATGGCACACCCCTGATTGAGGTTCAGCTGAAAAGAACTCGCAGGCCCCTAAATATGATAGAAGGCTGTACAATCAACAACCCGTCCCAGCCGCCTTTCCCAAAACACAGTTTCAGAGGTGAACCAAGAGCCTGCTGCAGCTTCAGTGCTGCCACATGTTCAGTTATAGCCAACTATTCTGTCTCAAAGTCACAGGCCACGATAGGCTGGGCCTCGTCCTTCCACTCAGCACGCAGCTCCAACCTCTGATGGACCGTAAGGTGGAAGCTACTCAGAAAGGCAGGAGGGTAAGAAGGTGAAGCTAGTTTGGGCGGTGATGACAGTAGGAACAGGGAGGATGGATGGGGGGGTGGATGGACGGGGGGGGGTTCTATGTTGAGAGGAGAATTAATAGGCAAGTACTGTACTAATACTGATGATGATTTTTAGCAAACCTAGGCAGAGACATAAAAGTGAATGGGAAGCAGGGGGGGAGGGGTGATTTTCTAAAAGTGAACTGCTACGTTACTCTGTCACAAACCAAAAGAAATCACTTGATTCTCACTTGAGCTCCTCCAGCTCGTTTGCACTTGATTTTAGGGATGCTTCGATCAATCGGCCAGCAATTGGAATCGGTTTCACGCATATTTCCAATTTCAAACCGATCTTACACATGCGCAATATGTCATACGCACAACCGTGCATACACCCACATCCGAGTCGCACGCGCACCCACATCGCAGCCGCGCGCACTTACAGACACAGGTCAGAACTTTGGAAATGATTCAGTGCGAGCGAAGCGGATGCAAAATGCGCTATCTGCAATAAGTAAGTGCCAGGTACACCGTGGGGGAACCAATGCAAAGGCATTTAACACAGCAAATTTAATTAGACATTTAGAAACTCATCACCCCAGTGAACATGTGTGACAGAGTGAGTGTGCAGCTGCTTTTATCCTATATGATTACCCAAAGATCTAGTGATGCCTTCCAGCTGCCCGGAGGCATGGAACGAGGAGAGGTGTCCCTTTACCCCCAACGTATATCGGCCGTGAATGTGTTTTTCTATAAATCTCCAGGAATAAAACTGGACGCTTTGAGAAGGCGATCGGGTCACTCCTTTAACCAGCTGGCCAACCATCATCACCACAACGCAGAGAACCCCACGCGCTCCGGTTACACACGCTCAGTTTGAAGAAGGGAGCAAAGGGAAAGCTGCTAAAACTGAAGCCATCAGCACATGTTTGGAGCCTCGGAGGAGTCTCTCCTGGCTTTCCTTGGTATAAGCAGTGAAAACAGCAAAGAATAACAAGGCAATTTATGTAACTCATGGCACTGGATGACTGGGTGATAAATTACCTCAGTCCAAAATACAGAATACCGGGCAGGCGTTAATTTTCGGACGTCGAGCTACCTGAGTTGTTTAATCCAGTTTCATGTTACACACGTAGGCTGTACAAGCGGATCCCAAAGCGGTATTCAGTTTTACAACTGATTCCAATCCCGTTTCTAAAGAAAAACTTGCCATTAATGCTTAAGCAGTGGCATTTTGGTTATAATATGTTGCCAAGACAAAAAGGTGCATTGTTATTTTTTTTTTACTTACTGTACTTAATATTTGAAAGAATTTCTTAAACTTTACTTGTATTTGGGGTTGAATTTATTTACTTAGTTCTACTTGAATTTGTAAAGTTTGATAAGATTTTATGAGAAAGTTTTGCATTAAAGAAAATTTGATATTTGTATTTGCTGTTCGGTATTGGGAAAATCGATATTAGAGGATTGCACTTACAAAAAAAAAAGTGATTGGGATCGGCCAAGAGAATTGCAATCGGTGCATCCCTACTTCATTTGGAAAGGGTCCATTCATCTGGCCACAAAACCTTTGTGAGATCAGCTTTGAGCCAGTGCCCATCCCTCACACTTGACCCCGCGTGCCTTACAAAGTGGAGGTCGTGTTTAAGCCACCGTGACCTTCGTGACATCACAAAGCACCCAATACTACTGGAGATGCCATTCACAGTTTTGAAAAATGAATGTATTTCACACTAAAGGGTTTCTGGACATCTCCCCATTCAATCTGACACAAATATCTGACAGTTAATTTGTGTCTTCTCTATACCTACTTCTTATTGCCCAAAAACACTTCCATGTACGGCAATCTTCACTTAAAGGTTTGGTAACTGACTGCTGTCTTCCGCTCTAACAGGCACTTTACTATCCTGTTTATTTGTACTCCCTGGAAGGTCCTTTTTGGCCAATTTTAGCAGTAATAACAGTTTCCTGTTATACCCCAAAGAGAAAGAATGGATACAAAATACTGAGCATGCTCTTACTTGGAGATTCACCAGGAGTAAAAATATTGGTCAGAAGAGAAGATACAACCAAAATACAGACTTGTGTAATAATTCTGCATGGAGTGTAAAATGACAGACCCAGCTGCAGAGTTAGCCCCCGACAATCACACACAAGCAGTCCTCTGGAGCACATTAACACCAGAAGCAGAATCATCTAACAGACGAGAGCCAAGAGATGGATGAGGGTCATTCCATACCAAATCACTCATAGGGTGCCAGGTCACCCTCTCAGATCCCCCAGAATAATATCATAGGTGCTTCTATACCAGGATTTCGGAGAAATCCCACATATTAGGGGCATTTTGCTGACTCAGCCCAGCTTCCAACATTCATATCTCCATCAAAATTACACGTACAGGTCTGAAACTTGGTGAAGACAACTAGCTGTCTGTATTAATTACTAATAATAATAATCAAAACAAACCATTTTAATATTTTTACCAAGTATGCTTATGTATCTGAAGATCATCTAACAAAAACTTGCTGTTGTGGTGCCTTCTGGACTGAGCTGTCATACTCTTGTTGCCATACAAATTCAACCAAAACACAAAACTTATTTCAAGAATAAAACATGGTAAAATATGAAATTGTTAACTGCCCACATGGTCAAATGAGGGCATGAAATTTTTCAATTCTGAAAATATAGCACATTTCAAAAAAATATTCTGACAGTCCTATACCTGTGGCTATAGAACAAATGGCTTCTGCATAAACATGACCTAATATGTCAAAAATGGCAGGGTGAAAAAAAACCTCTGAGTGCTATACAATTTGAGTGAGTAGCTTTCCTAGAGGGCTCATGGAAGTTACTGAAGTTCCAGCCTTTGGTGGTGTGCTGCCCCCATGTGGAGGAATATATTAAGTCTTAAGAACACTCAAAGCATGTTGGAAGTCAGGTGCTGGCCTCTTGATACAGGGGCAAGTAATCTATGGCACCGCAATAGGACAGAAAACAGGCATGACATAGAGGCTATAGAGGTAGAGGTATACCACAATCCACTTCCTGTTTAACTCACATCGTCCTCTTCATCATTTATATCCTCATCTTCATCCTCGTCATCATCTGCCGTGCTGCTTCTATATCCTGGGGGCAGTGGAGGCCCCACAGGAGCATCCTCATCCTCACCCCCACCTTCATCCACACCTGCCCCAGGAGGGACAGGGGGCCCTATGAGCTGGGAGTCCGAATCGGAGTCAGACTCAGAGTCGCTGCTGTCATCCTTTGGCTTCCGTCTGCCAAGGGACAGAGCCATTACTCCAAAAAGCCACAGGATGGCAGTAGAGGGATCCTGCTGATAAAGGTATCCCTCACACAAGCAGTACAGGACTGCAAACATAATTAAAAATATAACGAGGAGGGGGCAGGATCTCACCTGGGGCCTGAACTGGGAGGTGTGCTTCCACTGGGCCCAGAGGCTGCTCCGATGTCCCCCTCAATCTCCTGCTGCTGCCTTTCCTCTGAGCAACATACACAGATACACACGCCCTCATCAGATAAACTCTCACATGCGTGTACAGGAATATACACATACAGTAGAGCTGAAGGTTTTATTGAATTCAAATAAAAATCGTAATTTTAAACAATGCAATTAGCAAATCACAAAAGCTGCAATTTAGGATATGCATTATAAAGCAAGTCTGACCAAGGGTTTAAAACTGTCCTGAGAATAGTTTCGCAAATTTATTCCATCCAATTATGCTCCCCAATTAGAAGTGGCCCAAAGTGACCGCGTATACGCCCACAAATAACAGACACGTGAAACCCAAGGAAAACGTTACATTTGCAGTGCAGAAAAATATCGCTTCCGCTGCTGAGCCGTAACTGAATTAGCTACCTATTTTTGGTCAGAGATTGTTCACAGAAAGGTCCTATTATTAGGGGTCTAAGCAGCGTTAGCCACAAGATCCCTAATGTATTTATTACTGGAATTGTTTTATTTTCATTACTTTAACTTAACACAGTCGCGGCTTTTGTGATGGTAGTTTTATGCATCATTGTTCTCTGCTAATTTGACCCTTGTGTACATGGGACTTTCCAGAAGCACGTTACTAAGGATAAAAAAGTGATCGAGCGCAGATTGCAAATGTGGCACTTAAAATGTGCATGTAAAAATACAATCACTTTACCATGTTTGGTTTACTAAAGAATTGTTCTGTGGTTTATAAGGTGTATGTTCTATATCACTTGTTAGAATAAATACATTTTAGATTCAAATCATATATTTCAGTTTTTCCATTGTATTAATGTATAGCACAGTTGAGATTTCAGTGTATGGTTGTGCTCAATTAGTTTTTACACATATAGTGAATACTGAGTTAAAAAAAATGCAAATCAATTCGCAATGGGAATTTCTGTCAGATAAATCACACTTCGATATTTTCTTAAAATCGTTCAGCCCTGCCACACTGGTCCCGTGTAGATCAGTAAGGGGTAGCCAGGAAATCCGGCTGGTCTGTAAAAAAGCCGCCCGATCGGCACCCAACTCGCGGGCTGCCGGAGCCGCTCACCCAGGGCTCGCTGGCTCCTCTCTATGGCTGTCCGCCGGGTCTGCTCGAAGATGGCATCCAGGTCAAAGGTGCGTGCCTTCTTCCCTGGATGGACAGAAACATCCCAAACAGTGACAGTGACCCTAACCCCATCCCAAACAGTGACAGTGACCCTAACCCTAACCCAAACAGTGACAGTGACCCTAACCCCATCCCAAACAGTGACAGTGACAGTGACCCTAACCCCATCCCAAACAGTGACCCTAACCCAAACAGTGACGCCATGGAGGAGCCCCACTCCACGCCATAGGAGGCGAATGTCCGTGCCATACCGAAGCCGGAGAAGCCCATGACGGCCGCGATGTCACCGTCCGTGCTGGCACCCTGGGAGGCTGCAGGAAGAGACGGCAACTCAGGCCCACATAACAACATATGGCTTGCTGGAGCCGGAGCCCCGGCATGTGAGCAGACGGGCGGGCAGAGGCTCCCGGGCGCCGGAGCCGGAGCCCCGGCATGTGTGCGGACGGGCGGGCAGAGGCTCCCGGGCGCCGGAGCCGGAGCCCCGGCATGTGAGCGGACGGGCGGCCAGAGGCTCCCGGGCGCCGGAGCCGGAGCCCCGGCATGTGTGCGGACGGGCGGCCAGAGGCTCCCGGGCGCCGGAGCCCCGGCATGTGAGCGGACGGGCGGGCAGAGGCTCCCGGGCGCCGGAGCCGGAGCCCCGGCATGTGTGCGGACGGGCGGGCAGACTCGACTGCTGGTTACATATAATATAATATATACAGCAGCCCCCCGTAATATGTCTGAGCAGCATAACGCTAGGAAACAAGCTTCGGGAAACGTCTCACCGTCGCGGCTTTCCATGTTCCTGACGCACTGCACCCAACGCAGCCGCCGCTAAGAGGGACCCAGGCGGACGGGAAGCGGCGGCTGCCGCCTAGTGCTCCGGAGGCGAACTGCACGCCATCCAAATGCCAGCTATCTGTCCGTTTAATTCTCCGCTGACTGGATAGATGTACATGTTGTTCAGACCGCTAGTACTTATTTCAGTAGTTCAAGTCAAATAACTTTCACCGGTCCTCTGCTGGAAAAAGCAGATCAGTACCCAAGTTGCAGATACTAGAAACACCCACCCTTCTGTGCAGCTGATATAAATTCTCTGTGGAAAGTTGCTGATATGAAAGGATGTTTTAAAACCCCATTTACAAAAGATTATGGAATAATATTATTGGAGATCTGTTCCAATCAAGTGTCTCTGTTCCTTAAAAAATCCTTATGTTGCCAAACTCACCAAACAATAACAATAATCGATCCCCGTGGGCAAATTCTTTCTCACCTACCCAGTCTTGTTCTTCCTGATACATCCACCTGTCGCAGCACCCATGAAGATGGGCGTTAAGGGTCTCGCTCAAAGGCCCACAGACGTGACAATTCTGTCAAAGCCCCTTGCAAGGGTGACATCAGGAGACATTCGTATTACTTATGAACTGTAATATTGTAGGTGCAGACTTCAGTTTTCCACACTAAAGAGGCTCTTAGATGTCCTTCGGCTTTGATCTTGACCAGTTTCCACCTTGCTTTTAGAAAGCAAGCCCATTCTCAATTTTCTCTAACATCGAATAACATGCCCAGGGGGGTTGAGCAGCCAGGTGACCCCCAGAGGTTTTTTCTCTCCTACCGGGAGTTTTTGGGTCCTCTTCTCTGTTGTCATCTTTCTTTCTTTCTTTCCTTGATTTTGTCTTCCCCTGTCCCTGTTTTTGTGTTATTCTGTCTTTTGCTGTATCACAGCACACCCATGCAAAGTGCCTTGGGTGGACTTGTGAAAGGCGCTATATAAAATAAATTGAATTGAAAGTCAAGCTTGAACTGGCAACCTTCTGATCACAGTCACAGAGGTTTACTCCACTTAACATGATGCTCATCTGAACAGGTGAGCGAATAAAAAATCTGATGCAGGTGTGGCTTAAAAAATTAAGTTTATTAATCATTTAGTGCACATAAAAACCAAGGTAAATCCACTGAGTGTGCAGAGCGCAGACCAGCTGACAGCAAGTATAATATGGCCTTATGATGGTGGTTTGAGCCTGAGAGGTCAGCCCGAGCCCGAGCCCTCTCCTGCCAGCAAACTCTCCACAGCAGCCCAGTCCAGCTTGCTGAGAACGCTTCCTGTACTTTCCGACATGTTGTCCAGCTCGAATCCAGCTTCCACGCCAGCTGTCTGGGCCGAGTCTGTCCACAGGCCCTGGGTGGAGGCAGAGAGCACAGGGGATCCACATATGTTGCTGTGTTTAATAGACTCAATGTGGCATTAAACAAATGTTTCAATACTCAAGAGACGCACGTATGGTACCTCACAGAGCAGACATAATACAAATAACACAGAAACAAGTGCATCTGTGCAGCTGCATACGCCTGTACCAGTCCCCAGTCCAAGCGCACCTGTGCAGCTGCATACGCCTGTACCTGCCCCCAGTCCAGGTGCATCTGTGCAGCTGCATATGTCTGTACCTGTCCCCAGTCCAGGCTCTTCAGCCCCAGAAGCCTCCGGATCTCCGGGGGAGGCTCCCAGGGACTCACCACATCCCGGTCTTCCGTATCCTCCAAGTCACCACCATGCCGCGTGTTGCCTCCAGCTGCTGGCACGCTGAGGGGCAGCCGCGCCCGCAGTGTCCTGTCCCGGGCCACAGCCTGTGCCCTGCCTGTACAGTCTCGCGTGCCCGACAGCATGCCCCGCCGTGTGATCTGGGACAGAGGGTCGCTAGGGAGGGCTTTGGCTGTCACCCCCAAAGACAGGAACGTACCAGAAAGACCAAAGCAAGGGCTTGTTAATTTCTCAAACTGTGAGGAGGGAAGTCTGTGGTTCTGTAATATTGCTGTCCCAGAAACCTACCAGGTCTGTGCAGGCCCAGCCTGCTGGCCCGCGAGGCCTGAAGCCCGGTCACCCTGCCCGGGGAAGACAGCGAGCGGAGCTCCACCGGGGACTTGTGGCTCCTCTCGGCTCTCCCTGAAGACTTACTCCTGCTTCGCAGTCCCGCCCTGGAATCATCATCAGTACAAATCACATCACAACTCCGCTTCCACTGGCTAAGCAGCCAATTGGGAACCTAGGCTACTCCAGACCTGGTGTTGCTACGGGTGCTATTCTGTGCTGGGGGCGGAGCCAGAGAGGATGCAGGCAGGGTCTGCGATGCAGTGAGCAGCTCCGCCATCAAGCTGCAGGCCTCCTGAGCTCTCTGACTGTGGTGCTGCAGCAGAGCTGCCCTGTGAGGACGTGGATCACGTGACCAGCGAGAGCATGGCTCGCACACACGAGCTCATGTACCCAGTGCTGGTTAGCCGTGTCTGAGGAGCCTGGCGCACGTTAATCCGATCTTACCGGTTCTTCTTCTCCTTGACCTTCCTGCTGAGTGTGATATCCCTGGATGTCGGCTTCTGAGAAGAAAAGATGCAACAGAAGATGGAATGAATTTTTAATTAGCCGCTGACAGGGAGATGCTGGGTGTGCTGCTAGGGGGCGCCGGCAAGGCCCCACGCCCAGCACGTCTCCCCACACCAGTCGCGCTCTCAGAGCCCAGCCCTCACCAGGGCCGCGGTGCATCTGAAGGGTTTGTGCTCCTGCTCCATTCGCTCCTCCCTTTGCCTTCGGTACTCAGCCAGCCGCTCCCGCTGTCTGCTCCTCATCCACGCCTGTACCTCCTGCCGCTCCTCCTCTGCCCGACTCACCTGTGGCGCCCCCTGCCTGTGGGTGGGACCACAGCATCTGAACATGGCACAGAACAGTATCGGCACAGACAGACAGGCCCGGCATGTTCTGCGGTCGGCGGTCCTGGTACGCACCTCCTCAGCCGGGTGGCCTGCGTGTGTGACAGACCCAGGGCTGTCGCTGACAAGGCCCCGTCCCGCAGGAGCTCCCCGAGGATGTCTGCCACGTCGCTGAGCCCCGACAGCTCCGGCGACTCCTCTGGCCTGGGAAGGGGGGGGGGGGGGGGTTGGTCAGGGTAAGGAACCCCAGTGCCGGCGAGTCTGGGCCCGGTTTCCTGATAACGCACACTGTTAGCGTGCTAAGAAGACTCTTAAGAGTGGTCCGGACCAACCTTACGAACGTGTGACTTACCTAAGATATACTTTGTGTACGAAAGCTTTGGGAATCGTTCCATAAGGTTAAGAGGGAGGTTAAGGTACAACTTAAGAACTACTTAGCGATAAGAAGGTTTTGGGAAACCGGGCCCTGGTCTCTAAGCCATACGGTGACTTACCGTCCAGAGTCGGTCGCCACGACGCTCAGGTCTGCAGGAGGAAACGGCAGATGGAAGAGGTGAGGAGTAGAGGAGGACAGCACGGGCACGAAATGCAGACGTCCAGCGAGTGTGACGCTGCCGGGCTGCACAAAAAGCACTGAGTGTGCTCCCTGTGACACAGCACCGCCAGCGCTGGGTGTCAGCTTGCAGGTGTCAGGTACACGTTCACCAGGGGACTGTGGGCTACGAAATCGGCAGTGAGGCGTCAGGGTCTCAGATGAGCCGCGCCACGCTGCAGGCATCCCAGAGCCTGTATTTGCTTTGGGTGGTTCCCCTCCCAAAGGTGTCAGTTTTTACCTACAGGCATTTAAACTAAAAGACTAAGCGAGGGACACAGGCTGGGTTACCATGCAGGGAGGGCGGTGACAGGAAGGCGGTGCGATCCTCAGCAGCAGGCAGTGGAGAGCTGCAAAAGCGCGTCCCCACGTCTGGGGGACTAGCCAGCGGAGCAGGGACATCAGATTTGGCTCCGTGGCCTCGATGACGCTCCCACCCTTCCTCTTCCTCCTCCTCCTCTTCGTCCTCGGGGACTATGTGCCTCGGAGTCTGACTCACACTGGAGGCTGTCACAGGGGGCTGAGCACTCCTGGTCATCACTGGACCCTCATCATGAACAGCCAGTCTGACTGCATGTCCCGCCCCCTCGCCTTCTTCGCCGTGAGGCTCCAAGCTGGGGGGCTCACAGGTGAGCGGGCCCAGTGTGTCTATGGTCTTCACCAGCTGACCAAACAAGACATCTGTCAGTAACATGAGAGACAGCAAACACTCGGGACACGGAGGTGGGCGGTGAGGGGGGGTGAGGCAGGGTACCATCCCAGTGCCGGCGATCTCCCGCTCCATGTGGTCGGCCATGCTATGCAAGGCGCTCAGCTGGGCGTCCATCTCTGACAGGTGGCTCCACGCCTGCCTCCTGCACGTCACCAACCAGTCCGGCTGACTCAGCCCTCGGGTGTCCTGCCCTGCGGGTGGCTTCAGTACCGTGTCCTCGACCCTGGGCCCGGAGGCTGTGTCTGGAGGAGTCAGCTCCATGGGCGGTCCTGGGGTTTGGGGAAAAGGCAGCAGGGGTGTGAGGCACAAGGCCGGGTTTAGTGAGTCTGCCCCCTACTGCTGAGGCCCTGTGTCTGGAGGATAGGCTGCCCATGTCAAACAACCACAGCCGAACCAGCCGACCACATACCCAGAGATACAACAGACCACAGCCTTCATCCTTTTTAGCAACTCTGGGAAGTGTTGGAAAAGAGCCGATTAATTGAGTTAGTTCCAGATATGGCTGGAACCCACCACTAGGGGCACCCAGCTCGACTGGAACAAAGGTGAAGAATTCGAGCTTAGCTCACCATCAGCAGGCAGGGTCTCCACTGGGGGGTCTGTAACGGGAAGTTCTGCTGGGGTGGGGTTTGTGACAGAGGAAGCCAGGAGGTGGAGCTGGCTGGAGGGTGGGGGCGAGCGAGGCCGGCCCTGGGTGTGAGGGGACTGGCAGGGCGGCAACTCCTGCAGCAAGGCCATGTCCTCCAGGTCGATGACATTGATGAATCCATGGCCCACCTGAGCAAGGAAAGAAGGTCTGAGGCAAATCGCCGTCCCTGTCACTCTAGTTACAGCCATGGCTGTGTAACACCACCGCCTCTAAGTGGATAGCATCTTACCTTCTTCTCTGTCTGCGTTGGGGCCTCCTGGGTCTCAGGCCGATGTAGAGGCAGGTCCTGGGAGAACCTCAGGTCCAAGAAGATGTCAGGGGGGACAACTGCAGCTTTCTGCTGCTGCTCACCTGCTGCACAGACACCACAATGACAATGTCAAGCCCAGGGCAGCCCCGATGCTAGGCATTCACGCTCTGACAGTCAGCATGCTAGTAACCCCGATGCTAAGCCCTAGGCATTCACGCTCTGACAGTCAGCATGCTAGTAACCCCGACACTAAGCCCTAGGCATTCACGCTGTGACAGTCAGCATGCTAGTAACCCCGACACTAAGCCCTAGGCATTCACGCTGTGACAGCCAGCATGCTAGTAACCCCGACGCTAAGCCCTAGGCATTCACGCTCTGACAGTCAGCATGCTAGTAACCCCGACGCTA
>JAODKN010000114.1:20023824-20035717 GCA_026774425.1 Petrocephalus zakoni
TGCAGGATTTCGGGATAACCTTTAGGTCAGCTGTTCAAACCCAGGTGTGAGGACTCTTCGGCCAATCAGTCCTCTAACAGAGCTCAGGAATGTGACGTCACACCACAGTGCATTATGGGGCGGATGGGTAGGAATCGCCATATTGTGTTGCCACCTTTGTGCAGCAGGTGTCGCGGTAAAGCAAAGTGTCGATCAAAATACTTTATATATACGAGGGACGGTCAAAAAGTTTCTGCACTTTTAAAAAAACAATTTCAAAACTAATTACAGCAAAAAATGCATCACTTTTCTACAGTCACCTTCTTTTGCGATACAGCGTCGTACTAACTCACAGTACGGCCACTCTTGCACATGTCGCTCCACTCATAGACCACTCTACGAGAGAATACCTTATCCCCACACAGAGCACACATGCGGAGTTTAATCTGTGCTCCCGGCACGCCTTCTGCCCACAAAGAGCATATGACAGATCGCTGTTCCTCTTTGGTGCAATTTATAAGTTTTGTAGCCTTTAGGCATGATTCTTCACCACAGGGTGACAACTCTTATGCTAACCTGCAAGGGCAGCCTGCTTGCCTGATATGGAACTAGTGACATGACCCAGTCAGACACAACCAGTTACTGCTCCTCCCGCCTTCACCATTTCTAACGAAAATGTATTAGTCGTAGATATATACCATAATATACTTACATACTATAATGCTGAACAGTTATATATGGAATTATTGTGTTGTAAGTTTTTAACTGTTAGTGAGAAAGGTACGCACGGTTTACAGGGGTCCCCTCTCAATACACAATACATTTGTTAACATTTTACTTAAGGGTGCTCCTTGACAGCTACATGGCACCAACATAAGCCCATCACGACAGCCCACGTAACTTGTCAAAAGCATTTATAAATGTTTGTTCCAACTTTTGTGGCTGCCATAAATGCTGACATAGGAAACTCCTGTGTCAAATTCCCTATATAAAACAGTATAATAACATAAGTGTGCGAATGACCAATGTCATGAATGACAACAGTATAAAAACAAGGTGTCTCTTGCAATCAGGCATAAGAACTGCAAAATCAAAAAAAACTTTTCGTATCTTTATAAACTTCCAGGTTGTGTAGCCAACAGTTAAACGATTGAAATGAACGAATAAAAATTTTGAAATGATTTGAAATTTCGAAATTGTGTAGCACTCACGCCACACACAGGGTAACCAAACCCCTCGGGAAACGCTGATTTCGATGATTTTGATTTTCTTCATATATCATTAATTTAGTCCGGTTGGAATTTCTCTCTGTACTGTCCCTTTTCTTTTTGACAAACTTTAGGCATGATTCCAAACAGTGTGCAGCACAATGAATCCAGTCTGAATCCACGGCATCTGCCGGGTTGTTTTGATTCGGTGCCACAGAACACGTGGCTCAGCCCCATAATGCATTGCGCGCTGGCTTCTGTTCCTGAGCGCCATTATGGTGCGTACGTTTCCCCCGACAAAGCTGTAAATTCTGAGGTGCGAGGCGTCAAACCCGACCAATTTCCCGTTCGAGCTACACATCTCGGAACAAACATGGCTGCCTCCATGAACACGCTGTGCTCAGAACACGTGTTATTGTCGTGTTCTGAGCACAAAAGCTCATGGAAAGTCATTTGAGACGTTTTTGTCCGAATTGCTACTTGGAGAGAGATGTACGAACGCAGGATTAGTAACCTAAATGGGGAATTTCAGCGAAAACCCGCATACACAACTGTTCCTTCTGCCCACCCCTGGTCTTAAGGAAGACAGGGCAGGTGGAAGGGTGGGACTGAGCTACCTGGCCACGCCCAGGGAGGCAGGGCTGAACTGGGAATTCCTGTCCAGGAAGTCTTTCAGGCCACGGAGCTCAAACAGGACGGTCTCCAAGTGCTGGGAGCTGACGGTGCTCTCCATCTGGGGGGAGCGCACATGCATCACAGTAACACTCAGTTCAGGGGCTTCACATGAGATGCAGTAAGCATCTCACAAAGCTCAGTGCCAGCGCTCTGCCCTTGTACATGAGCAGTGTTACCGAGAGGTATCGAGCCAAACTGTCTTCATGATGCGCTCGCCTCTGGTGATTCCCTGGCGAATCGCGTTTTTTTGATGTCAAGGGTGCTTTATGACAGCTACATAACTGTTACCATTCTATTGATTATATTACATATGGGTAAATACACAAGCTACTGGGTAACATACTGATGCTGCCAGCCGACACAGTGAGTTTGCACCAGAACTAAAGGCACCAGTACAGGAATAATGAAGATGACAGCACTGGACGGCCAGCCAGCAGTTCATTCACAACATAAGAGGTCCAAAAGCACTGGTCCGTGGCGTCTATAATGCATTAAGTCCAGCGCATAATCAATCTCTCATTTTCTACAGAATCAAAAACAGTGTGTGTGTCAGCTGCAAGCTGCAGTGGGAGACAGATGTGCAACCGGGAGATAGAGTCCTTGCCTCGAACCTGCAGCTACACTAAGACTCACCATGCTCAGTGTCTGGCCCCCTCTGCTGACGGGCTTCTCCACAGCCAGGCTGCCATCCCAGATGCTCCTGAGGATGGGCAGAAGTGAGCAATAAGGAATGCATCCACATTAAGCCCCCCCCGACCACAGGCGTGGGCACTGGATCCTCACCCCAGGATGCGGCTGAAGTATAGGCAGATACCATTGTGCTTCCCAGAGAAGACCACCTCGGGGCCTGCGGACCCCCCAACCATAGGGGGTGCGCCCGGACCGGCAGGGATTAAGGGTGTGGACATGCTGGCGGGCACCAGACCTGGGGGAGGGGGGGTGCAATTTAGAACAAAGCTCAATAAAGCACCTCCGCGTCCTACCCTCAACATGCCACTTCACCCAACACACAGTACATCTGAGCGGGACAGCCAGCCTTTTCTGCCCGGGGTGAGGTACCATACCTGGAGCAGGTGTGGCTAGGAAACTGGGGTTGGGGAGGGGACTGCCCACAGATATTGGGGACCCTGTGGGCGGAGACACCCCAGCATGTGACCTTTGGCCCGTGTCATGTGATTTGGCATATCCGACATGCACAGAGACGACAGGCCCACCTGGGACAGGCGAGCCGAAGAGGGGCCCCAGGTTACTGGGCGCGGTGAGAGCCGAGGCGAAGCGCATCTGAGCCTCGCCTCCATACCTGCACACGAAGCAGGAACGTCAGAGGTGGCGCGGCTGTGTGGGAACAGGCACACAAACGCAGACAGAGCTGACCTGAAGAACGCCCGCGTGGCCCACGCTGACACCTCCCGGTCGCACGCCGAGCCGGAACATGCCAAGATGAGCGCGGTGGCACATGCCTGCTCTTCCTGTGTGGAGATGCACTTCAGACAGAGCACAGCACCAGGGGCAGGCAACACAATGCTGGGGGGGGGACAGGCGGCACACCCACCCTGTGGAGCTTGAAGAAGCGGTCGATCTCCTCTCCCTCTCCACCACCACTGCTCACCAGCAGGTGGCGCAACTGGTCCACAGGCCGCAGCTTGTGGAAGATATGACTCCCCTGCGAGGAGCAGTAAATCAAACACGCATTTGTATTTATGTCTCTCGGGAGTTTTCACTGACCCAACCAAATCCAAGAAGTGTAGAAGTCCCACACATGTGCTTCCCTAGTTACTCACTTTGGCAGAGAGGAGCACAAACTTCCTGGGAGGGACATTATGTTGTTGCACCACGACGGGGGAGTCCGTGAGCGGCACCAGGTCTTTGTTGATGGGTGTGCAGATCCTGTCTGCCTTGCCCTCCTCAATGGTGGACAGTGCCCACGAGTGCCCATCCACATTGGTGGTCATCTGCAGAGATACAGTCCAGAGAGAGAGCCTGGTACCCCTGTGGCATGCTGGCCAGGGAGACACCCCCCTAACAACGAGGCTGAGGGGCAGTGCAGCCAACCTGAGCTTCCATGAGAGGCTTCTTGAAGGGGAAGGAGTCATGGTTCATGCACCAGAGAATGTCACTGTCCTCAGTCTCTGATGCAGCCATCAGCAGGACCCCTGAGCAAAGAGCAAGGGGCGGGTTCAGCTCACGCTTTCAGAATCAGCCCTATGGGAGGCGGGGCCTGAGGTGAGAGGGCGGGGCTACCTTTGGTGTAGAGCGCCTTGTGAACCTTGGCGGGCTTCTGCAGCGTAGAAGAGGCAGAGAAGCCTGGCGGAAGGCGCACGTGGCCCAGCGCCAGGAGGCTGGGCCGGGCGGCACTGTGCCTGGCGCTGGGTGGGGCAAACGGCGAGGTGCTGAAGTACAGGCGCACCCCTGCGGGCATACGGAGGCAGGTGAAGACGGGATGGCCCAGGGGGCAGTGAACATGAAGGCTGCCTGGCACGCACCTTACCCGCATGCGTGATGGCCAGCAGCTGGCAGTCGAGAGACTCCGACCGGTCAATAACAGCGATCTGAACGATGGGTTTGAACACCGAGCGGTCGATGGTCCTGGGGGCACACACCAGTCAGCCACGGCACACACCAGACCCCCCAGTCGCCCCCCTACCGCCTAAGCCCACCTGGCGATGTTCCCCGCTGCTGCCACAATGGAGCTCTGGGACATGGCAGCCACTCGGCTCATGCCCCGGCCGTCGGGGCCCAGGTCGTACATCTGCAATAAAACCAGGGCAGCTCGTCAGCGCATGTGAACTGAAAGCTCCTGCCAACTCTTAGCGGGGATCGGCAGGCAAGAGGACTGACAGGAGGAAAGCACGAGAACGTGGCATTTAAACTTTCTTTGGTAAAACGGTCTGTGATGGGACACAAATACTTAACTCAGTAACTACTGAAGTAGAAAGTATGAACAAATATAGTCACTATACTTAGGATGAAAGATGTCTCATTATTCATTATTCATTAATGATTAACAAACATGACATCAGTATTTTACTTAGATTTTTTCGTATTTGGCCGTTTTAATCAAGCACAAGCCCCAACAGCATTACAGCTGGGACCCCTGCTACTGTCAGAATTCACCATCTTCTGGGATGCGGGTTGGGACCCTGAACCTACTGTGCAGCCTACCTGCAAAACCCCCTTCTCGGAGCGTGTGTAGAGGATGTTGCGGGAGTTGTCAACAGCGATCTGAACCACAGGATCTGTGCAGAGACACGACACTGAAATTGAGATGAACCGAGGAATCCTACGAAAGACACCCTGTTTAAATGCACCACATTTCCAATTTCCCTCAGGCAGGTCTAAGGTTGTGGTGGGTAACAGGATAGTTAGGGATGCACCGATTGATCGGCCAGCGATTGTAATCGGACGATTTTCAGCCTGATCAGTAACTGGCAGATCAGTCACACGTATTTCCGATTTCAAACTGAACTTACGCATGCACAATATGTCATACGCACAGCCGCGCACACACCCACATCGCAGCCGCGCGCACTTACAGACACAGGTCAGAACTTTGGAAATGATTCAGTGCGAGCGAAGCGGATGCAAAATGCGCTATCTGCAATAAGTAAGTGCCAGGTACACCGTGGGGGAACCAATGCAAAGACATTTAACACAGCAAATTTAATTAGACATTTAGAAACTCATCACCCCAGTGAACATGTGTGACAGAGCGAGTGTGCAGCTGCTTTTATCCTATATGATTACCCAAAGATCTAGAGATCTAGTGATGCCTTCCAGCTGCCCGGAGGCATGGAAGGAGGAGAGGTGTCCGTTTACCCCCAACGTATATCGGCCGTGAATGTGTTTTTCTATAAATCGCCAGGAATAAAACTGGACGCTTTGAGTAGGCGATCGGGTCACTCCTTTATTTAACTGGCTGACCAACCAACATCAGCACCCCGCGCGCTCTGGTTACACACGCTCAGCTTGAAGAAGCTAGCAAAGCGAAAGCTGCTTAAACTGAAGCCAGCAGAGCATGTTGGGAGCGATATACAAGCCAGGAGTCTCTCCTGTCTTTCGCTGGTATAAGCATTGAAAACAGCAAAGGAATTGTGAGGAAAATTATGGAATTCATGGCACTGGATGACCAGCCATTTTCCATAGTTGAGGATGAAGGCTTCAGAAATATGATAGATTACCTCAGCCCAAAATACAGAACTATAATATGTTGCCAAGACAAAACTGTCTTTTTTAACTATACTATATTTATTTTTTCTTACTGCATCTATTATTTGAAAGAATGCATTAAACTTTAGTTGTATTTGGGGTTGTATTTATTTATTTACTTAGTTCTATTTGAATTTGTAAAGTTTAATAAGATTGTTATGAAAATAAAGTTCTGCATTAGAGAAAATTAGATTTCTGTTTGTATTTGCCGTTCTTAGGAGAGAACAGAAAGAAAAAAAAATGGTATCGGCTGATCGCACTTGCAAAAAAAAAAAATTGCAATCAGTGCATCCCTAAGGACAATAATGACCAGTCGCAATTGTATCCATGATAAGCATTTCGGAGTTATTGTGATACAGCACTATTTGGCACTATCATTATAACAACAGAACTGGCAACTGCCCATCTCACAATGCCTACGTTTTCAGAGGCTGCAACAGTACTACAACAAAAATGGACTGAAGTGAAACAGTCATTTCAAAGTAATTTCACCCCGCATAACATCTCAGCACTGTCTTTATATCTTTCTTCTTTGAAAATGATCTGTTTCAGTGGATCTTAGCTTAGGGGTTAGATCTTGAACTTAACTGATCTTTTTTAACCAGTTAGGTAACAAACGAAAGCAACAAACTTTGTATACGATCAGACTACAAGAACTATTGCACTTGAGTCACATAGTAAATGCGTGGGTTGGCTACACTGTGGAATAAACAAAGTGTGCGGCATGGCTGATGAAGAACAAACAATCTTTTTGACCACCTGAAATGTAAACACTGCAATTATAATATTATTAATATAACCCTAGTCTAAGGTACTCCAAGCCGGAGCACAGGGCCTCACCATCCTCAGAAAAGGAGAACTGCAGCAGGGAGGGCACGAGGAAGGACAGGCTGCTCTTGGAGTGGTTGATCTTCCGGCAGCGCTGGCTGAACCAGCCGGCCTCCGCCTGGTAGGCGATCTCGTACAGGCAGCCATCCTTGCCTGCCAGGAAGATGCGTCCCAGGTCGGTGGAAGCCACAGCCAGCAGGTAGGTGTTGTCCGTCGGGATGGAGTACAGGGGGTCCGGAAGCAGCTGCATGCCGCCTGACATGCTATCATTCAGCCCTGTGGAAGGGGCGCCAGGGTAGTGATAACTGGGAAATGGGGCAAACAGCGACTGTGGCTTGGCTAAAGGCAAGCCGAGCTTGGTCCTCGGGGCGAAAGACTCACCTCCCTGGGCCCTGGGGAAACTGAGGCCTAGGATGACAACATCCACAGGGGTGGCCAGCACCAGCAGAAAGTGGATATGGGGTTGGAAGATGCCTAAAATAAAGACAGCCATAAAGAATGACACAGACAGCCCTCACAGATAAACAAGGAAACACGTAGCTATCAACCTGCTTACCTTCCTTTGGTTTGACCAGCCCCACTGACAGGATGGTTTCGCTCAGACCGTCGAAGTATGCCACGTCCCCCCTGGGCAGAAGAACCCAGTTTAGTGTTGCCGGTAACACCCGTCCGGCGGAACTCCGTAAGTGACATCACAGCACCCACCCGTCCTCATAGTTCCACATGAAGATGTCATTGTCCACGGTGAGCCAGGCCCGGCTGATCTCAGGGAAAACTCCCATCATGCAGTTGCACTGCATGTCTGTGGGGCACAGTGGCTAAGGCTCTCACACGTTACTGCAGCTCCACAATTTCACATTTTACTTAGATACAAAAATGCAGCACATCCCTGCAGCACCAGTCCACAGGAGCAAGTCTCATTTATGCCTTCTGCCAATAATGCATGATGAAGGATACGACCGAACTGCTCCACCAGCTCAGGGGGAAGGGGAACCCTGCGGACGGCGCTCAGCTCAGGGAGGCTGGGCACGCTGATCAACCCCGGACCCTGTAGAGGGTAGTCCATGTCCGACACCCCCGACAGGGAAGGCATGTCTGCATCGGGGATGGAGGGGAGCAGACCAGGAGACGCAGCAATGTAAGCAGTGACAAGCAGAAGCTTTACCAAACCAGAGCAGAAGCACTGGCCACTCACTATGTGCGGGAACATTGAGGAGCTCCGACAGGTCGGGGAAGCAACGGTCATCCTGCAAATGACGATCGATGAGCCGGCCAGCGTTATCCAGGGCTTCGTGCAGGGCAGCAGCAGGGCTGCTGGGGCCCAAGTTGGACGGCATCGCCGGGGAAACAAAAAGCCT
This sequence comes from Petrocephalus zakoni, assembly GCA_026774425.1. NCBI lineage: Eukaryota > Metazoa > Chordata > Actinopteri > Osteoglossiformes > Mormyridae > Petrocephalus > Petrocephalus zakoni. Next base: position 20,032,079 of record JAODKN010000114.1, read on the forward strand.
GCAGCAGTAGCAGAGCCGGCACAGGTCAGAAATGGTCTGATGCTGTAACACGCGGGTAAACAGCTACCAGCGTAGTTGACCATATGCCATCTACCTCACAGATCTTCCCTAAAATGGCCATACGTATGCCTGCAATATCCGGGATTTCGCTTTTTTTCCAGTCAAAGCACTTTCTGTGTGCGTATCGCCGCTGCCTGCGGAACCTGCACAGTATCGCTGAGTGAATGTGTAAGAGCTGGCCACAGAGCCGGCAAAACGCGGGATCTGCTACTACCTAAAGCCCCATACCCTTAATTACACTAAGGGCGACATATTTAAACAAACCGTGCACTTACCTTAATCTAAAATCTCGGTTTTATTAGAAATGTAAGTGCTGTGGGTGGGTTTTAATTACGTTTTCCCTAAAATTAACAAGACTTCCAACGAGTACGGCAACCTCCGCAGTATCCCGCCAGCCTCATGCCGTCGAGTAAGAGGTCAAAAGTCAGACAGTAGCACTTCCGGTGAGCTCGCGCGGGAGACTGCGCTAGTGCGGCGCAGCGCCGCCGGAGTCTGCGGCGAACGTGCGTCACTACACCCCCCTCGACATCAAACCGCGCATGTGAACACTTCGCTGAACGTCTCAGTTGTTAAAATGAATAAGATTTTTTTTTGACTATTCTATGCTACATTTAATTCAACTTAATATCATAACATTTTATAAAAAAATTATAAAAAATGAGTAATGAAATTTTATAGAATCTATCAGAAGCTGGCAGAGATGACATATGGGACATTAAAAATAACTCACTGACAACGGTGGGGTACCCTTTTCAACTCAATGGGCTGAGGAATTCTCTGCTCACGGTTTCTTTGAACGATGCAGCAGAAGCCCAGATGTTCCTCTAGAAAAGGGAGCATAGCTTCCCCTCTCTGAAACAGCTCAGGTGTTTCCAGACAGATGGGTGGAGAGGTAGGGAGTGACACCTGGAGTGACAGCTGCAGGGGGCCTGGCGTTAAAGCACGGCGGGTCTGCTCACACCCTCCTCACCCTCCACGTGTGATTATGTCATTCCAAAACAAAAATTTTCCAAATGGAATAAAGGAACACTAAAGGCTAGTTATACAAACTGACAGTTAAACTGCCTGACAATACTGACAAGAGAAAACAAAACGAAAACCCAAAACAAAGTGAGATGCAAACAAGACAAGTAACAAAGAGAAGTAAAAAAATTTATTGCAGTATTTGTTCCGCCAGAAGTGCTGGGGATCCCTTTCCCTCATCACTAGGGTGACCTAATACATCAAAATCTACATTTACAAAAACTCCCCCTGCAGGTAGGCCACAGATACTGCATGCTTCCTTTAAAACAGAATAAATAATATCCAGGAGACTGCCATTGTACAGCATGAACGACAAAAGGCAACGTAAAAGCTGCTTCCCTGCAAACTGAGCTATGCTAATGAGAGCCGCCTGGCGCTAGGTTAACTCCAAGAACACTTTTTTAAGAACATCGACACACTAATTTCCAACATTCACTTTAAGTTTATTTTTTTTTAAACAGAATTTATCAGAGATATAAACATTTTTCTTTTTTGTTAAACTATGATACAGTAGGAGTAGAAATCAAAAGACCGGGATTTCTGCTGCACAACAGCGAAGGAGCACCCCCCCCCCCCCCAATCACGCACACATTCCCCAAACATCCGCCCCCTCCTGATTTTCCTGCGGAGCTCCAGCTTGAGACGGATCTCCACCTGAAGATCGGCACAGACGCATGTTAACAGACGCTTCCTCGTACTCCCTCAGGTCCATCAGAACGCTGCATTTCAAGTTTTGTGTGTCTGTAGTATTCTTAGAAAACGCTGGATCCCAGTGAAGCCAGCCAGCGGGGGGAGTCTGGGGGGGGGGCGAGGGGGGGGCGGACGTTTTGGGTTCATTAGCTGGAAGTCCCCTCCTTGGCCGCATACAGCGATCGTAAAATCTGCACCACCTTGTTAGTCAGCTTGTGCGAGCTCGTCAAGGAGATCTTCTTATAAATGATGTCCGACTCCTTGATGGTGTCCACCCAAGGCACCAATTTGCGTCCGTCCCGTTTCTTGGCCTCGGCCCAGGCGCCTGAGTAAGACCCGGCCATCCAGTGCACGCTGTAGCCATTGCTGGTCTTCTGGATGACCCGTGCGATCTGCGGCCGGTCCTTGTACTTGGGGCAGCAGATGGCGACGACGTCCATAGCCTCCACCGTCTCATTCATGTGACCGGATGCCTCAGCAGAGTCTACGCCCCGTCTGGCTTTCCGGGAAGACTGTAGAGAGAGAGAAATGGCCAGTTTCTTGCCGCCTCACTGGTTCCACAGAACGATCCGCTGTCCTGTCCATCTCTGTGCGGCCACTTACCCCTGGTGTCCTGTCCTCGCCGTCACTTTCGTCGTCCTCCGTGTCGCCGATGGCGGTGTTGTTCCTGGGGCTGGAACCGCCCAGTAATGCCGAGATGGCTTTGTTGCGGGCGTTAGCGCTGGCCGACGCTTCACCCTCTTCATCCTCCTCGTCTGGGTCCAGGTGCTCCATCAGCAGCTTGAACTGAAACACCAGAGCAAGACGGGCAGGGGCTGAGTCAGTCTGTTGATCATGCCCACAGACACCCACAATGCACCTGCAACTTCCACAATCACAGGAAGAGCAAAAGTACTCACATCCAGGTACTGCCTGACAATCTTCCTCTTGGTTTCATAGGTGAGGTCTGCTTTGGACATGTTGTTGGATAGGAAATCTAGTGTCTGCCGGGGGCTGAAGTGCACGTTGGCCTTCCTGTTCACTGCTTTGTCGTACACCTTGGCCGACTCAGTCGGGGAATACTTCTGGATTTTACTGTGGGAGGGGGGTATTAAGCAAGAGAAAGAACGATGCAATGAGAGGACCGAGCGAAGGTAAGGGCGCTGCCAAAAGGAGCACATACATTTAGAAGGCTGTAATGCCTCAACCATCAGCGCCCCCCAGTGGCTCAAACACATACCTGTCCGAGAAGCCATAGAGGCTCTTCAGGTGTTGTTTGAGAACCAGGAGCAGCAGGATGCCCTGAGAGGCGTTGGCGAAGTCCATCAGGGGCCCGGGGGTGCCGGGTAACCGCTGCATCACTCTGTCCACGTCCTCCGTCTCTAAGTCCGAGTCCAGGTCCGAGTCCGAGTCCACGACCACAGCCACCTGCTTGGGCTTCTTGGGATGCCGCCGCACCACCACATCTTCCTCACTGCTGTTGTTGCCGCTGTGTGGCCCGTCATCCTCATCCTCCTCTGAGGCATCCTTCAGGTCCATCTCTCGCTGCTTCTCCCGGCTCTTTGTCTCCTTCTGCAGGGACTGGAGGCAGAGAGAGGGGCGAGGAGAGACGTGAGCGGTGCAGCCAGGTGCGGGATGCCCGCGGTACCTGGCCGGGGGCCGACGCCCACCTCCTTGAAGGACTGCAGCAGGTTGCTCCCCGACACGGACAGCGTGATGTCGATGTGGTGCATGATGAAGAGCGGCTCCTCCTGGCTCTGGTAGGGGAAGCAGGCCAGGTTGTCTGCGATGAACAGCAGCATGTTGACCTCCGTCTTCTGTTGGGGGGGGTGGGGGGGGGGGGAGACACGTCAGCCCCGGGTCGGCCAAGTGGCACGGGTGTTCCTG
>JAODKN010000114.1:20054249-20069470 GCA_026774425.1 Petrocephalus zakoni
AGGTAAAGTCGAGCGCAGGATAGATGCTGAGCACGCAGCTGCATGTCACTGAGCCTCTCCTACAGCTAAAGGTAAAGTCGAGCGCAGGTTGAGCTCCCCACCCTCCCTGCAGTTAAATTTACTTGAGTTTAACTATTCGTCAAACGGAGCCTGAGTTCCCTTTCTATACTCTGCTTAGGTCCGTCTGGCACCGGGCCAACAGAAAACTAACGGGATGGTGTTTGCTGATGCATTGTGCTGACAGCCGTGTGAGCCTGCCCACTGCCTGCCCGGCCCACTGCCTGCCCGGCCCACTGCCTGCCCGGCCCACTGCCTGCCCGGCCCACTGCCTGCCCTGCCCACCCGCCCACCGAGCCAGATGCATCCACACACTAAAAATCCCCTTGCTTATTCCTACAGCGTTGGCCTCCTATCCCTGCACATTCAGTCACTCCATGCTAGCTGAACACATGGGGTGACTCTGGCTATTAAATGGCACACAGAGGCATAAAATGCCTGGCTACATGGAGCACAGAGCAGGTCAGCTGGTGCAGGAGGCTGGCTGTGTAGCCGGGGGCACCAAAAATCCTTCCCGATTTTCCCCGGTGTATCTTGCAGAATTCGAGGGGGGTCCAAGTCCAAGAACAGGTAATCCAAAGGAGTCCCATGGGATTCAAATTCTTCCTCACCACAAAAAGGTAATCCATAAAAAAAAAAAAAATCTTTTGTCCCCCAAAGAGAATAATCCACAGTAGTGGATCCAAGGACAAAGACCACATCTAGAACAAATCCAGCACAGGACAGCGGCAAACCCCCCAGCCAGCACGTACCCCATGCACGCAGAAACAGCCGTACTTACGGTCGGTGAGGCTAGCGATCCCAGCAAGAGTGGTGATGGGAACATGAGGCATGTCCCCATTCATGCTGAAGATGGGCGGAGGCTCGCGGCAGTGCTCAGGTCGCTCGGTGTCAGCGGCGTCTGTCCGAACCTCACATCTCCCAAGCGCTGCAAGACAGAAATGACGGTCAGTACTTCCCTTCCCGGTCCAACCGCGAGCCTGACCTCGCACACCATCGGCAGGTGAGGGGCTCACTCACACCCGTTCCTGCCCAATGGATGCCGCGCCATTGGGTGCTTCCTCTCTGTGACCTGCTAGTGAGCTGGGGAGCGCGCCTCTGCAGCAGGACACATGCCGCAGTGGGTCACCGCTGCACCGCGAAGACCGAAGAGGCCAAAGCAAACATGCAATCCATGCAAGATGGTAAAAGGAGCAGCCCGAGACAGAACGATGTGGCCAGCATGACATGCATCCAAGCGTGCAGCAGCCCCAGACAAACATAATGCAACAGGACACTGACGTCAGAAGCATGAAAGCTCAGCTTTACAAAATCAGAGGTGAACTGAGCTGGTAAACAAGGTGTGACTGACAGAACGAAAAGAACAGAATCAGTAAAAGCATCATGAGCCAACATTACATAAAATCTATCATACTATCGGATAATTATAGGCAAGTAAAAGTTCCTTGACAACTCTTAGCAGTACTACAGAGTAATGTGAAGTTGTCAGCACAGATAGGATTGTATAATTCCATAGTAAATGAGGATGTGAATGAGCACCCATTTGTATACATTCAGGGAGTCTGAGGCTTCAGCAGGAATGGACCGGGGGGGGGGGGGGGCGGTACAGTAAGGTAACACCTGCGATGCAACTGATTGATTGGAGGCTTAAGTGCCATCAGTAAATAGGAGATTGCTATGCAGAGTGACATCTGAGACACGGTAAATCACAGTAAAGTACAGTAAGACGGACACTGACATTGTCCATCCCCGAGGTAACTTACAAGAATCACGTTGTGGCAGATCCCAAGATCAAGAGGCAGGATTCAGTGAATTACTGTTGCTACATGGCCCCAGCACATACAAGCACCTGTGGACGTATGCGTACAGCTGCACACGCACAAGCCACTGAACTACAGCAACATCCTGAAACAAAACCACCAAGTTACCTTCCAACATTGGGGTGTTTCGAACCATGACAGAAATGATAAACGAGGCCAAACAGAGCACAGGGTGCAGGGGGTAATCTGATAGGACAAGTCAGCGCCAGCTCGTGAGTCTGAGTGTTTTGCACCCTCCAGCGGCCAACCGAGCTGAGATGAGTACTGTGAGAACAAGAGCACTTTAATTAGAGAAGCACCGCAGAATGAGCCAGGCATGAGATGCCACAGGAAGTCCCTTGAACAGTGGGCAGTTCTAGGCGATGTATCAGTACAATACATGTGTATGTCTGGCGCTCTTTGGTGGAAAGAGCACGACAACTTCCGATCCACAGCGGCGCGGGAGAAAGTGGTATTTGTCCCTCAGACCTGAGGGAGCCCATGAAGCGCTTCCCACTTAGACAGCAGTGGAAGTGCGGGGCCAAGTGCTAGGAAGGCCAACTGCTGTCACTGTGCAACAAAAAACATGCATCTCCAAAAAAGCAGTATTTCCAAAGCATGAACAAAAACCCTCATTTTCTCAGAAGATACTTTACAAAATAGACCTAAAGCAGCCCCACAAACAGAAACGTATCTTTACATTGCCCTCAGTGAACAGTCCGTTTTAAACTGACTTACTTTAAATGGATTGTTATCAGTATAATCACAATTAGTAATATTGTTCTTTAGCTAGATATCTAGTTATCAATATTAAGTTCTTAAATTCATGATTTAAAACTAATCCATACAAATGACAATTATTAACTAGTACAAAAAAAAATACTACTTAAATAGATAGAATACTAGTTAAATAGAACTTCATAAGACATCTCATCATTAGTCAGTCAGATGTCACATGCTATCAGCAGACAGGTGTATTCCATCTATAGCCAAGTCACAATTGTTAAAAGAGGAAATATGTAGTTTTCATTGGACAGCGATGTTATGGGGGTCTCGAAAGAGGATGCTCTCCACACAGCTCCATAGCGAGGCATATCACCCATAGACAGCTGCCACAAAACTAAAACAAGAAGCCAAGCACACCAACAGATTTTCAAAGCTGCTCTCCATCTACCAAAACTAACATCCAAGCAGGAAACTAACTCAATGCCAGGAACACACATCTTGTTAAATGAGAAACCGTGTAAGTCACAGTACAGTGCACTGAGCCAGTAGCCTCTAATAGTGCATTGTGCTAAGTCACGAGCCCAAAACACTCCGCCACCTCCATGAGAAAGCAGACGTACATGTTCACCACTTTATCTGAAGGTTAGGCTTGAGATTAAAGGTTGAACGATTTATCGATTTCAAATTGAAATCGCGATTTTAAACAATGCAATTAGCAAATCGCAAAGGCTGTGATTTAGGATATGCATTATACACCACGTCTGAACCAGGGTAGATTTGCTAATTCACTGTCGTGAGAGTAATTTTGCAAATTCATTCTGCCCTCCTTGTGTGACAGTCAGTCTCACCTATCAGAAGTGCCGTGTTTCTCGCATGCCAATCATGCTCACCAATCAGAAGTGCCATGCTTCTCGCATGCCAATCATGCTCACCTATCAGAAGTGCCGTGTTTCTCGCATGCCAACCATGCTCACCAATCAGAAGTGGCCCAAAGTGACTGCATATATGCCACTGCTGAGCTGTAAGTGAATTACCCACCTATTTAATGGTCAGAGATTGTTCACAGAAAGGTCCTATTATTAGGGGTCTAAGCAGCGTTAGCTGCAATTCCAGTTATTACTGGAATTGTTTTATTTTCATTACTTGATTTAGTAGTTTTATGCGTCATTGTTCTTTGCTAATTTGACCCTTGTGTACGTGGGATTTTCCGGAAGCACATTACTGAGGGTAAAAAAGCGGTCGAGCGCCGTTTGAAAACGCGGCACTTAAAATGTGCATGTAAAAATACAATCATTTTACCATGTTTCAGTAGAATTGTTCATACATTTTGAATTCAATTCAAATATTTCCATTCTCATCTTTGGATTAATGTATAGCGCAGTTCGGATTTCAATGTATGGTTGTGCAAATCAAAATCGCAATCACAATATCTGTCAGATAAATCGCAACTCAATATTTTCTTAAAATTTAGCCCTACTTGAGATGCATTTCCATGTGATCATGGAAATGTCAAGGGAACGGTTCAAAGATGTTCTCTATCACTATGACCACAGGTAATGGACGTGGAGATGCATCCCACCTTCCGGCTGATGTAGGCATTACCCTCGCAGACCCCAATTCCGCCAGCAGGACCAGCAACAGCAGAACCACAGCAGCCCTGTTCTGTAGATAACGGCCATTTGCCCAGTATAACACATATCTGCACAATGAGCTCATCACAGTGCCCGCCAGGAACAGTGTTAGCATCCTGGCACACTCCGGTACAATAAAGCACCACGATAAACCGTGGCTTAAGCGAGTTAAGCTGACAGTCACACAGGAGCTGCACCATGAACACTACTGGCCAGCATGCAAGCTTCAGCCAGGGATCCGCGGGGGATCCAGTGTCACCTGGACAGCTTCACCCCTGACCCCGGCTCCCTGCTACCGGTGACTGGCCCATAACACGCATATCCCAACTAGACCACAAAAACATTCCATGTGTGACATAAGCTCATGCACATGTGAATTATGAGGCCCCATGATTCTGACCAGGATAAGTAGTCACATGGACAGATGGAGTTTTTAAAAGGAGACCAGCAGAAGTCTTACAAGATTAATAGAAATTACTCTATTAGATTGTGAGGCTTTCTGCTGAATCTATAGAACAAAACGGATTTTTATAACAAGTGAAGCTACAGGTTTGGTCAATATTAGGGATGCACCGATCGATCGGCTAGCAATCGGAATTAGAGCACGACCAATATATCAGGCCAATATTTGGCATTTTAAAATTATTGGCATAGGCCGATGTCCAAGTGTAGTACACCGATTACCTGACAGACATGACTGCGGGCAGCCCAGTGATACTGTTGCTGTGGAACACGTGACCCATGCTGCCACTTGTGCAGGACCCCGGCCAGAACTCTCAGAGTCCTGTGAGAGAACGATACGGCTTAAATTCTGTGGCCTGTTGCACTAAATAGCAGCTTACAGAACCGCCAGGAACTGCCGTAATGATAGCAGGCCTTCAACCAGCTGCAGCTTACAGGTAATGTTAAGGATGGCTACTAAACCCATCACTGATTCTGACAGAGAAATTTTGTGCATTTATTCAAGTTTATTGCTGATTGGTCGGTCTCCTATAATCACTCACGTATCACTAATGTTAATGAGAAACAGCTGGATGAGTCTTTCATATGGGGGTATTATTGTAGCAAAATTATTTGCAAATGCATGTGGAGAGTGTGACTCAATCCCTGTGTGCGGAATTTTCAGAATCCGTGTGCATAATCAGATTTGCAAACCTGTAAAAAGATTTGCAAGTGTATTGAGATTTGTACATGTACAGACAAATCTGTGATTGTGTAAATGCGTATATGGGTACTAGTGGCTAAAAAATCTACGTACTTCGTGCCAAGACCTGGAAATACAGAAAACATCAGTTACAACTCGGACGGGGCTCTCCATTGGCTGTGTTTTACACGTGATTTTTGCTACACTTTTGCCGCGGCAGATCTGCAAATGCGTGTAGAGATTTGTGTACCCATATCGCGATCCGTGTGTGCGTAATCAGATTCTTAAATGTGTAGGAGAATCTCATAATGCGTACAGAGATCCGCAAATGTGCATAGGAATCTGTACAAGTGTATTTAGGATCCGCGTGTGCGTAATTAGATTCAGAAACGAGGCTGAAGTTGGTTTCTTGTTCGCCTTCTTATTTGCTAAATCTTCATTCACATTATGCTCTTACAGGCATGTGTGATCGGCCATATTCACAGCAATTTATCTGGTCAAAATCAAAACTTCCGTTAAAATCTTAATACCATCCGATACTCAAAATTGTTCCCTGCTAAATTTGACCCTTGTGTACAAGGGATTTTCCGGAAACACTTTCCTAAAAAAGCGGTCGAGTGCTGTTTGCAAACGCGACACTTAAAATGTAAAATCACTTTACCATGTTCGGGTTGCTAGAGAATTGTTCTATGGTGTATTAGGTGTATTTTTGTTAGAATAAATACATTTTGGATTCAATTCATGCATTTCCATTCTTATCTTTGGATTAATGTATAGCGCAGTTCAGAGTTCAATGTATGTTTGTGCTCAGTTACTGCTTTTTTATACACAGTGAATACTGAACTGAGGGGAAAAAACGCAAATCAAATCGCAATATCTGTCAGATAAATTGCAATTACAATCATTCAGCCCCAATTCATGAACATCTCTCTAAATTTTTAGATTGGGTGGGGGGGGCTTTATCTTAGCAATGCCCCTGGATCGAGCGTGGAGCGATTTGACTGGAGCGGGAGGAAATTTTAGTGGAGCGAGGAGCGGTATTGAGCGGGACGGCTTAGTGCGAATTAGAGTGGAGGGGCGGGCGGAACCAACAGCCTTGTGAGCGAGGCGCAGAAATTCTCACCGCTCCGCTCCCATGCTCTGCACAGAACACAATCTGAACCCATTTTATAATATACTCTCATTTACAAGTCCTACTTTGCCATATTAATTCTACAGCATGTTGTGGGGAGGGTCCTGGACTCCTCCTAGCCCACCTTCAGACCACAAGCTCTATTTATGGGGACAAGTCACTCTTGAACCTGCCCATCATCGCATGAGCAGCTAGCCAGCTCCCTGGCCCTAACCCCATTAGCCTCATCTCAGGGTGGATCTCCGCACCCCAGAGCTAAACAGGTACATGTATTTATGTCTCCTTCCCAGCCTACAGAGAGCTCCGCTTGGCTGCTTATGAAAGGACAGCGTGAGGCCTCCCACATCTGCACGTTCACCACATGAAGCACTCCAGCGCTTAGTGCCACAGCCTCGTCCAACCAAATCTGGCCTTCAGATGGAGCAGAGAATTATGTGAAAGAACTGCTGCCAAGCTGGAAATGCACAGCAGGACAGATGGCTAGCATCGAGATACAGAATACCGCGTCAGTTTGACCAAACCCTGAGGCACAGCTTTATTCCCCCTGCTCTCTGTGTCGGTCTGTCCCCCACCTCCGCCCCCTGGGTGGCAAGTAGTTTGTTTTTCTCCTCAATCAACCTGCTGCTACTTCAGATCCAAAGTCCAATCAATCACTGGCAATATGAAACCTTCTGACAATTTAAAATGCCTTAACCACATTAACAGCACAGGGTAATTTAATTTAGCAAGGCTAACAAGAATTTCTTGTGTGGTTTCAGTCCCTGGATACCAGAAAAAAAAAAAAATACTATAAAATTTCACAAACCACAAATTAAAAACACATTTCATAGTAGAGCTGCTATATTCATACTGAGAATGCCTTGAGTGAAATAATCCTGATGGGTTACACATTTTGCAATTATTGGTGATGTAATGACACGTTCTCCTCCAGAGGAAGCGGCGGGGTCACATGGCTCTGCGAATGAGAGGCACTACACCAGGCCTGGCAGCCTGGCACCCTGACAGCTCAATCTGCCAGCCTGCATCTCAGGAAGCGTAATGAACCAAAATATTTGCATGTTTTTAGCCAAAGCACTTGCTGTGGCAGAGTCTGAGAAGTTAATCACTCAAGCCCTGTCCACGGTCAGAGTAAGCATGGCCAGCATCTCGTCACAATATCACAGACTGAGCAGCCAAGCCAAACAGGCCCATGGCTACGTTCTTCCGGAAATCCACAGCTCGGAAGTGCTCTGGAGCATTAAGACTGCCCGACAGCGAGTTGGGGCTCACAAAGCCGGAGGATAAGTTTCCATCTGCCTCATTGTCCGTCAGGGCCATCCAGGACAGACACCCCTCCCATGTCCATAAAGTGGCAAACAGGAAACCATGCAGGCACTTACTTAGTGACCAAGTAAAGCAGCAGAGACATCCTGAAGGACCCCAGGAAGCAGGCATAGCACCAAGGAAACCTGGGCCAACTGAGTGGTTTGTGCGGCTCACCTGCAGCACGTCCCCCAAACCCCACTGCAGCAGCATCCTACAGCTCTGAGCCGGCTGGGGTGACAGCGTGTGCCCTAAGGTCAGCATGGGGGTGCAGAGGGGCCACCCTCATGTCCAATCACTTCCCTCCAGTCAAGCTCACTAAATATCATGAGGGATTAAACAGGATACATTCTGAACCGTCCGTATTCTGCACTGAGCCCTGCACTGCTATCAAAGTCCAAGGGCTGTTCCATTAAGAAGAATTTCCCAGTTCGCTGGATAGTTCAAGCCAGAAGTCATGACTGTCCAATAGGAATGCTCCTTACCTAAACTCATATTGGACAATGACTTCAGGCTTAAGTTAACCAGCTAACTGAGAAATACTGCTACAGGAAGCAGAGCCAGACCACTCAGCGAGGGCATTATGGGGCCATGCACACAGACTGCTCTTTCATATATACTGTTTGTGGTTCTGATTTCATCAGCGGCCTAACTCATGGATGTTCCAGGTTTAATCAAGCAAGGCATCGCAGGAACAAACATCTGTAGCCAGACGTTTCTCTGACCATTAGCTACACAAACACCACACCTGTTACGGTGCACCTTCCCACTCCTGGACCAGGCTTTAATAGAAAATAACCAAGTTACACAGGGCAGACTTTCCATCTTTCTGTCAGCCCTCTCTTTAGACAGATATTTTATTTGTGCCAAGCAGGAACCGATAACTGGATAATAATAGAAGTTAAAACCCAATAGAGCAGTGCCTTCCGAACGAACAAGATAGAGAGAGCATAAGTTGGACAGGATTGAGGTTTTCTAAGCAGCTGACCAGTAGAGGGTGCGAGAACACCGCAGACAGGTGAGGCGGACTCCAGCATTAAAGGATCCCTGTCTTCTCTGGCTTCTGATATGGGAAAGACGTTAAAACAGACAGCAGCAGACAGTTAGTGGTTCTGATGTCATAATATTAGACTCCCCTGAAGCCCTCGGATCAAACAAAGGGACTCAGGACCAACCCCCATGCACCACTGAAAGACACTCAGGAGACGTGGATGGCTGACCACACAAACTAAACGAAGGCAGAGGCCCTCTGGGTCAAACACAGGCACCAGCATACTGCCGGATGCCAAAAACAGCCAAAGCTTATCCAGAGCACTCCGCCCCTCTGAATTCCAAATGGCCGTATCGAAAGCGAACCTTAACCTCAGCCTTAATGAAGAATGCAGAGTGAATTAAACACCCCTCCTGCCACAGTGCCGCCAATGCAGGGAGAGTCGAATTGACATGTGTTTTGTTTAGAAAAAAACTTCATTGGTAGCGTTCACTTATCAAACTTTGACATTTCCTTTGTCCTTCATTCACGATATACACAAATGTGCACCTCACTCACTGGACTCAATGCCCATGTGTTTACGTGAATAAACAAACATATCAAATTAAAATATTAAATTAACACAGTTAAAGTTCAGAAACTCTGCTCACCAACACTAATAATGAACACCTGTGTAAAGGTACCTTTACCTCACCAATATGACATGTGACCCAAAAATACAGCTCCTACAGAAATGGGACAGAAAAATGAATCATTTATAAACAAGACAGACTTAGGCATTCAGAACCACAAGGGTTATAACTGAGTGACTCTTTAATGAGACCATTTCAAATGGGTTTAAAGACCCAGTAGCTGGGATTTAAAACCAGTGACATGCAGGGCCACAAGGTGAACTACTGACAACCCACATGGTAACAGGTGCCCTGTGGGCACACTTAGGCCCAAGTCACACAGACTCATCCATCAGCTATAAAAAAAGGGACCAATTCTTATCAGCACGAATTAGGATTTGTAACAGCAATCCAATGACTTAGTGTAGCTACTTGGGGGGGGGGGCAACCATTTGTATTCCATGCTAACTGAAAGCGAATCTAGAAACGCTATATTCAAATCAGGGAACCAATTAGCTACAGACTGATTCACACTGTCATCCAGCAGTTCAGTGGTTTTAAAACATCAACCACAATCCATCCTGGTATGGATAAATGCATAATGAATCTAAAAAAGGGCACAGCTCAAAGTTATTAAACATAACTAAGACACAAAGCTAACAAGGACAACTGTAAAGGACTAGGGGAAATGTTAAATACTTGATAGAGTAAGTTCGGCTCAATTATGCCGTCCATGGAAGATCCTCGTTTTCTAAATGTATGCTGCCTATTAAAAGCCTGTTAAACTGGTAGACAGGTTACTGATCCCTTTGATGCAGGAAGCAGCCGACAGCATCGGGATACTAATGCTGATAATTAATCAGAAGAGCGAAGCCTATACACTGGCACCTGAGCCTGCTATGAGACTTTCTAAAGGAAATCTGTCAGGCAAAGCAGAGGGGCACCCCCCCCCCCCCCCACAAACAAAGGGGCAGCGTCAGCTCAGACAGCTCTCCGTGGTCAAACAGCACTGCACAAACAAAGGGAGACACACACACATGCACAATGCGCTGAGCTGAACATCCAACATAATGTCAGCCTGGTGGTGGTGGTGGTGGTGGGGGGGGGGCAGTAAAATTTAGCTTTTACATAAAGTAAACGTGCATTTCCACACCAGCGTTCCTTGCTGGCCGATGTAACCGTCGACGGCTTCTGAAGCCCCCACAGACAGCAGCGATGCTGGAGCTCATTGTCATGCTCAGCATACAGCATTTCCCCGCTCCGCATTCCCATCCGGAGAAACGGAGAACGGGGAGGTGGAAGGCGTGTGTCCGTGCGTCATACCCACACACCCCGGCGACGAGGCTCCATCACAAACAAGCATCCGCGCGCAATGCTCCCCGAATTTATAATTTACGCCTGCGATGCATCTATCCCGTTTTTCATTCTGGCTCTGCAGTTTTACCACCCGAGCTCGTTTTTTTACTACATTCTTTAAAGCAGGGCCAAACACTTAAAAATACCACCCCCCGATTTCTTAAATATACAACATTCCTAAGCAACAGTGCAAAAATAAACATTTGCGGAACACTGGAGCTCTGCGGCATTCCAATACATTTTACAGTGGGGCCGGATCCACGCCAGCCTGCCGGCACAGGTCTGTGACGGAGCCCTGTGCCTATGCCGCTGTCCTTCGCGGGACGCCCTGCCTGTCAGGAGGTGCTGTGGCGAGCAGCCCTGGGCCCAGAGAGGGGAAACCGCAGTCCCTTTCGTATGACCTTTCAGGGGAGGGCAGCACCAGCCTGGCTGTATCTCACAAGCTCCTGCATACCTCCTGGGTCGTTAGAAGTGAGCAGGGGGGCGAGAGACGGGCACACGCGTGGGGACGGACTGGGCTGGCTGCTTTGACTGGTAACTGAGATCTCAACACATCATAAAAGCCAGTATGTGCTGATTTCGGGCAAGCATGGCCCTCCAGGCATTAACAAGTAAAGGATCCACCATGAAACTGCAAACACAGCACCACTAACACGTCCTCTAACAAGGACAACAACGTGGTGAAAATCTCATTTAGGGCCTGCAAAAATTTATGTCTGTTCCCCCCCCCTCAGTTCTAATAAACCGGATTTCTCTGAAATATCTCCACTGCCAAGACAGATTGAAGCACAGACATCAACCACCCAACTGGGCAGTTTATTTACATTTTCCTGAAATCCAGGTTTCGGAGATATGTGCTCAGTTAATCCTTTAACTACAGAAATGAAAGGCAAAGCCCCCCCCCCTCATTCTAGTCTAACGAAAGTCTGAAAAGTATGTTTTGTTTAACTATGTTTAGGTATGACTGGGTCAGCAAGTGAATGATTTGGGGGTGAATGAACAAGAGGTCTCCGACCTGAAGACTGCGCGACGCTCGTTACGGGGTGACTTGCTGAAGTATGCGTCTCCATATGCTGAAACAGCTAAGCGCGTCGTACGAATAATGCGACCATCTCTAACTCCATACGGGAATGTGTCTCGGGGCATCGCTCTCCTGAATCGCTGTGTAATTGCTTAACGCGGATTGATTAACATTGCCTGTCTTGCCAAAATGAATGTCTTGCATTAGCGTCTAACGTGTTTTAGAACACCTACCTGGCTGCAAAACACCATCAGTCTCAATATCCTGTCACCAGAGAAATGTTATCTACACCAATTTATATTTAAATTATGTTGCCTGTAGGTCTTTATTAAGTGCCCCGTGTAAAATCTAATATGGGTGCCCAGGTTTACATCACTCTCTGGGACTAATTCAGTATTAATGGAAATGTTTCTGAGTGGGTCATTATTTTAACCTGTGTATGCCTGGCATTCATTTCCGCGCGGAGTATTTTATACTTTATTACTGTTATAATGTCACAACACATCATTTTTGCATCTTATAGTTTCCCTTTTAAAATATATTCTTCCATTCTCGGGTATACCTGCTGTTCTACAGTATAAGAACTGGCCTGGCTGCTTTGATTGTAACTGAGATCTCGACACATCATGAACCCCAGTGTGCATTGATTTTGGGCAAGCATGACCCTTGAGGCATTAATGATCTCTTCTGTGATTTTTTTTTTTGGTACAGTTCGTTTAAGGTCACCTGACTGTGTGACCTCATCGCGCTACTTCTCTGTTGACACCATACCAACCAAATTCACCAGTGACCAAAGGGGCGCATCAGTCTGACCCTCATTTTGCTATGAAGTCTCTTTAAATATAGTCCACTTCCAGCATGCCTAAAATCATCAGAAAGGATACAAGCACTTGAGGAAATTCTGCCCGTATGCTCACTCAAGAACGGCCCACAGATCGAGAGCCAAACTACGTAATCAGGAGAAAATGGTCCAGGGCAGGAATTCTAATAGCTCCTGAACAGCTATCATAGGAAGTCAGTCTGAAGGGTGGAGAGGTTTAGAAAAGAGCCCTAGCAGAGCACTCAGAGACTACTGCTGGCAACTAATGCAACGGGGACAATTCCTTAGGTGGCCGATACGAGTGCTAGGGCCGGCTTGAAGGAAAACAGTGACAGATATTCCAAAGCCTCTTTCGAGTAGAGCATTCAGTCTTGGGGCTGGAAAAACTGACCTTTGGCAGCGAATGACTGGGCTTTGCTCAGACATGCTCAGCGCACGGCAGTAAGGACCACCATAAATCTCCCAGTTTGGGGCAAAGAATTCATCACCCCCTGAAATCCTCCACGGCGAGGCATATGGCCAGAACCACAACAATCTGTTGCTAATAGCTAACAGCAGCATATCGCCTCTTTGCGTATCTGAGCGCTTTGAGTGGGCAGAGCGTCAGAATCAGAGCTCTTGGTAGAGTTCAGTCTTTTGACAGTAATAGTGCAAAAACTGAACTTTGACCACAGTGAAGACCTAAACTGCATGATTAATCATTTTCAAGCAATAAAATTGTTTTTCTGATATATATGAAGCCAATATAATATTTAAGATTATTCCAAAGAAAACAACAGACAAGACTGTGGACAGAAAACCTGATTCACAATAAACCATCTGAGCCCAGTGGCACTCATTTCCATCAACTATCTAACCAATGCCTAATTGCCACGCGCATACACTCGCTGACCATTAGGACCAGCACCAAGCAAAGTTATGGTATCTCTGGGTGTGGCGGCAGGGTGGAGGAGCCCCCTGGTGGTGAATGTGAGGAACAGCACTGATCCAGAGCCACTGAGCGTTTTTAAACCATAATTTGAATCATAAGAGTGCTGACTAGAGAAGAATAAATTTCATCTAATTTCCATGGCATTCACACACATAAATCAAGATAAATTAGCTGCTCTCTCTTAAATTAGAAGCACAATAGTTAGAAGCAGACGTTTACATCCCTAAGGTGGAGTACAGACACGTAGGGCATGGTGCGACCCCTCTCAGTGTCCTCTTGGGACACCTGCCCCCAGACACAGCCCCAGGCTCCGCAAAAGAGGCTGAGGGCGACCGATTTCTCATCCAGCAGGATGTTAACGTAGGACCCGCACAATAAATCCTCTCAGACAAGGGCCTGTAATGCCTAATCTCCCCTGCATAATGTAAACATTCTCACCCTTGACCCATAAACTTGCTCTTTTTCCCCCACAAATGGAGCTAAAAATAGTTAACTGGACCACTAAAGAAATTCACTGTTCCTGCTTGGACGGCCTGGCATGAGGGAGAGCGGCCCGGTGGGTTTGTTATATCGCACTGACCCAGGCTGGGATTTGCTCAGGAGTCGTGCCGTTAGCCACTTCGACTCCTACGAGCCAGAGTGCTCAAGATGGCCAGCATCTCCGGAACAGCTGCTTTGGTCAGAAAACCGCGCACTTGCCAGGAAACCCAGATGGAGCGGCATCAGCGACCTCATCCCGGAAAATTTACACCTCGCTTCCAGTAACCGGGGAGCAGAGTGCCCTCTGCTTCCTGCGAAAGGGATGCTGGCCTGTGGTCTGATGGCTAACAGGCAGCGGACGAGCAGGCAGCTGTGAGCGCTTAATCTGACGCCCATTCCCATGCATTACTCAACTTCCTGGTTAAGATTTACCAGTTAACATGCAGGTTAAACACTCATCTGTATCTAACCATACTGGACCATGTGTGCAAAGTTTGCATGAATTCTCAGTAATCCACTTTAATCCCTCAAGCAAAAGGCATGCAGTAACAAAAATACCCTTAGAGTGAGCTGGTACATGTGAACGCATGTTTGCCTGAGTGCCCCTTGATAGATCCTGCCCAGACCCCCTGTGTCTCCTGCCTGTGTGTCCCAGGATAGATCCTGTCCAGACCCCCCATGTCTCCTACCTGTGTGTCCCAGGATAGATCCTGCCCAGGCCCCCAATGTCTCCTGCCTGAGTGCCCCAGGATAGATCCTGCCTGGGCCCCCCATGTCTCCTGGCTGTGTGTCCCAGGATAGATCCTGCCCAGACTCCCCCATGTCTCCTGCCTGAGTGCCCCAGGATAGATCCTGCCAAGACCCCCCATGACCCCCCATGTCTCCTGTCTGTGTGTCCCAGGATAGATCCTACCCAGACCCCCCATGTCTCTTGCCTGAGTGCCCCAGGATAGATCCTGCCTGGCCCCCCCATGTCTCCTGCCTGTGTGTCCCAGGATAGATCCTGCCCAGACCCTCCATGTCTCCTGCCTGAGTGTCCCAGGAAATATCCTGCCCAGACCCCCCATGTCTCCTGTCTGTGTGCCCCAGGAAATATCCTGCCCAGACAGCCCATGTCTCCTGCCTGTGTGTCCCAGGATAGATCCTGCCCAGACCCCGCATGTCTCCTGCCTGTGTGTCCCGGGATAGATCCGGCCCAGGGCGGCGGGGGGGGCGGGGGG
>JAODKN010000114.1:20167269-20179633 GCA_026774425.1 Petrocephalus zakoni
ATGCTAGGCGCGGCACTCACGGACAGGTGGGCATGGCAAATATCCAGCTGGAAATCCCATTCCCTTGCCACACAAATGCTAGGCGCGGCACTCACGGACAGGTGGGCATGGCAAATATCCAGCTGGAAATCCCATTCCCTTGCCACACAAATACTAGGCGCGGCACTCACGGACAGGTGGGCATGGCAAATATCCAGCTGGAAATCCCATCCTCTTGCCACACAAATACTAGGCGCGGCACTCACGTGCAGGTGGGCCTGGCAAATATCCAGCTGGAAATCCCATCCTCTTGCCACATAAATACTAGGCGCGGCACTCACGGGCAGGTGGGCCTGGCAAATATCGGCTACAAAATGACTACTTGTGTAGCTGAGCCTCAGCCATGCTTGCAGTTTCACAATGGGTGTTCTTAGGGCACGTGGTAACAAAACAGCGAAATAATATTTTGGGGAAAGCTATGGCAACCATTCTGATAAATTCCATATAAGTCAGAGTTTAAGAGTTTACTGACTGAGTTCCTTTTAGAAATATGTTTTGACAATCAGGGAAGTTCCCGGGTTATTTTCTTTTCCTGTTTCTGTGTACGTTGCCCCTAGAGATGTCCCGACCCAGGGAGCTGTGGGCTCTTTTGTCACCTTGGTAAGAATCAGCACTGTTCCTGCTCCTCTCCGCTGCCTGGTTATGTCTTTCAGCTCTGCTGACCCTCGAGGGCTCCCCCTGGCTTCCAGGTTCTGACCGCAGTTCCAGCAGTCGCTCACCTTTTGGACTTCCTGAGCAGCACTGTACGTGTCCTGCACGAATGCACAACTGTCGCATGTACACACACGTGACCCCAGGGACACTTGCCCGATTGGTATTTGTTTGTGTTGCGGTTGCTGTTGCGATAGTGAAGTCCTTCCTGAATTACTGTGTGACTAATATCACAGCGAGACACCACAAATGGGTTAGCTGGGTTAAGCTGGGCTGCTGCTTTTCAAATTGAGCGCAAACCATACACCTGACAAACTCGCTGCCTTCATTACTTACACTGTAGGCAGTGAACGTTGTAGGAGTTGAACGTTGAACCATCTGAATGTTAGAGATCGTTTTCCTTTGGGATTTAATAATATTTAAGGTGCATTAGCAGCCCTAATAAAATAGAATGTTGTAATTTATTCATCTAGTGGTGGTTCAGAGGTTTGCTGTGGAAAGGTTTCATCCAACTGTCTGTTTTCTGCAGTTCCTGCTATGGGATCACGGGGTCGATTGGCAGACATTTACAGTTCTGTACAGTACATACTGTACAGTATTGTTAGACAGCAAAGCGGAAAATGACACCTTTACCTTCGTTTGGCGTGTCGTTCATTTGGGCTTGCTCTGAGACAAGGCCATTCTACTGTGTTCATTCAGTTGTATAGAAAAGGAACCAGATGAGGTGGTTTGGGCATCTATCTTGGATGCATCCTGAACGTCTCCCTGGGGAGGTGCTCCAAACATGTCTAACTGGGAGGAGACTCCAGGGCCGATCCAGGACATGCTGCAGAGATTTGCTGCAGAGATCTCTCGGAGGAGCTGGCCGGGGAGAGGAAGAGCCCCCGACCGAGACTCAGATGAGTAGAGGAGAATGGATGGATGGATGAATGGAAGGATGGATGGAGAAGAGGAACTGTTTGCAGTGGTTTTACTAAGGCAATGCCGCGTGAGTGTAACATGCTTTCCGAACAAGTGGACAGTCCCTCCAAACCTGTGTGAGAACCAGAAATAGTGTAAGAAAGTGCTGAGAATGAAATGGTAGTGTCCTGGGACTTGTTTGTTTCCTGGTCTCTGGCGTCCTGTTCAATGCTGTTTCATACTGAAGAATGCATGGGAGGCCCTCAGTATGGGGCCCAGACGGGGTACTCAGGCTGGAGTTCTCCCAGCAGGCCGCATTTCTGCATGATTGATGTCTGCCACATGTGTGAGGCTTCAAAACATCACGCCCGGCACCAATAGCTCACAATCGTTCTCATGAGCTCTGTTATTTAATAATCCACAGGTTGCTTACATATAGTGTGACTTGCGTTTGACTTTCTCTGTTTTCAGGTCAAAAAGAGACTGTCTTCTTTCTGTCAGATGTGGAAACTTGTGTACCATAATGGCACCATGTAGAAGGTGTTGGAAAGACATTGGCAGTGGTGTAGGAGAGAGGTCTATTTATTAGTAAGTAAGTAAATTCAATTAAATTCAGTTTATTTTTTTTTTATTCAGTTAATTTTTATATATAATTATATATATAATTTTACATATAATTCATGTTTATTTATAAAGCACATTTCAAGACAACATCGAAATACTTTACAAAGTATACAATACACACAAGTATAGAAGATCTGACTTGAAAAGCAACAGGAATAAAATGATAGAAAACAAAAAAAAGTAGAAAATAAAATTAAACAACCAACTATCCCAGAGCTACAGTATCCCCTCCTGGACTAAATTCTCGTCTATAAAAACAGTGCTCCTCAATCCTGTTCCTGACGTCCCCTCTACCAAAATATTTTCATTCCAACCCACACTGCTTTTAACCTGCCATTTGTTATTTACCTATTAAGGAGCATCTGAACCTGATTAAGGTAGGGCTGGAATGAAAACATTCTGGCGGGGGGGCGATGCCAGGAACAGGACAGAACAGAGACACTGCTAGGAAAATATGTCCTGAGAGCAGATTTGAAGGCAGCAACTGATGTGACTGTTTAAGAGGTTGTTCTACAGTTTTGGGGCAGTAACTGAGAAAGCACGATCACTCTTCAGTTTTAGTCAAGATCTTGGAATGCACAAAAGAAGATCTAGATCTAAAGTGGGGGTGTGAAACCCCAGTCCCGTGGGGGGCGGTGCCCTGTGTAGTTTAGCACTTTCCCGCTTCCACCACAAGCGACTGAGCGGAAGAGCTGTGTGGGAATTAGCACAAGGAGCTGCGAGGAGCTGAATCAGGCGTGTTAAACGAGGGCAAACCCAAAAATGTGCAGGGCTCCGGCCCACCAGGACTGGAGTCTGACACCCCTGATCTAAAGGATCTTGAAGCCCTTTGATGTAGGATTACATCTCATACGCGAGGTGGGGCCAGATCATGCATAGACTTTAAAACGTGAAGCACCCTAACTGATATAACAGTGCGGTGAGCTTGTGCTAGTATGGGAACAGGCTGAGGAGTGTGTTCACAGAGCCCTCCCTTCCCCCCCAAGTTTCACTTTCCCACAGCAGCTAGGAAGGGCTGGGGGTGGCAGAGGATGGGAGGCCAGTTGTTTTGGGGGAGGGGCAAAGTGAGTTAAACCTTAGTAAGGAGATGTAGGTGTACTGATGGTAACATCAGATTCCCTTTGATCCTGCCTCAGACACACAAAACATGTGACTGACCTGCTCTTACAACACAGAGGGGATGGGAATAGGAGACACCACAGTGTGCTAGCACCAGGTTAGCCCAGTTATATAGTGAAACATCCCCAGCGCTGAAATGTCTGTACTACAAGTGGGGTGTGAGACCAAGGCCCTGATCCCCTTCGGTCTGTGGCAGAGCAGAGGATTGCAGTGGAGACTAACAGGGGATTGCAGTGCAGTTTAACAGGGGATTGCAGTGCAATCTAACAGGGGATTGCAGTGCAGTTTAACAGGGGATTGCAGTGCAATCTAACAGGGGATTGCAGTGCAGTCTAACAGCTGTTTACTTAGAACACTGTTCTGCTGTTTGCACCCCTTAGGTGGCTCCATATTAGTGCAACCTTTTATCATGAAGCAGAATGTCTCAGCCTGTTCCTCAGGAACCCCTAAGTGGTCCATGTTTTTTCTACCTGAAGCTGGGAGGGAGCAAAAATGTGGAACGACTGGGGGGCCCTGAGGACTGGGCTGGGAAACCCCGTCATGATTTACAATAGTTCTGATTTGTCCAAAAGGCTTAAACGAGAAACACGAGAAAGCTGTGTTTTGGAAGTAGGTTATTTCCTAATAAAAACTCTTATGTCAACTACTGAAACTGTATGAAGTAAACAGCAGTTGCTAATGTGTTGACCAGAAAAGTACATCCTCCAGTATCGGGGAGCTCAGTGATGAAACTTTTTAAGTGGTCAGGGTGGCAGCCCTCAGCCTCAGAGTCACAAATCCAGCAGATGTTTGAAAAGTGCTTGTCACGTTGTTCTCGATGTTCAGCTGAGGAGTGAAGATGTCCTATTTGCTGTGGCTTTACTGAGATGTCATACCAGAGGCTGCTTGTAATGTCAGCAAAAGGTCACAGCTCATAATCGAGAATGAAACTAAACGCAGAGCTGCCGTAGTAGCATTTTAATGGTCCTGCTTTTCACTTGGCCTTGTTACGTGTTCTGGCAAAGATACTCTACAGCAGCGCAGTCAGAGGCGGGGGCGTAAGAAACTCAGAATGGATGTGGGTGTAAAGCGAACAGTAATGGTGGGTGCTCTGGTGAAAAATCACCAGGCGGAGGTGTGCACTGTGGAGTTTATCTCCTGTTTGTTTTCACGAGAACAGTGCCTTCGGAATGCTAGCGTCCCACTTTACACCACTCTGTAATTGCGAAAGTGAGTTGGTGTCGTCTGAATGATTGTGCCGGTGATGTCTGCCCATAACGCACTTTCCAAACGACATTTACAGAAGATGAGACATGCCTTCAGGCTCTGAGAGCTGGTTGTAAGGTTTGTTGCACAAGAAATATCAAATGATACATTCTGTGGCACTAATCGGCCCAGGAAGCTGTGTCTTGCCTTGCTTCTTCTTCCAGAACTGCCAGTATTTAAGAATTTTTTTGTATGTGTGTTGACTGAGTGATAAGATGCATGCAGAGTACTCCTAACTGGACAATGGAGCTGCACTGTCATATAGACCAGTGTTTCCAAACCTGGTCCTCGGGAACCCACAGACAGTGCATGTTTTTGCTACCAGGAGCTGAGAGAGAGCAGAACTGTGGACCGGGTTGGTAAACTGATATGAACACTATGACTAAAGTAAAGCTGGTTTCCACTAATGATCCATTTCCACTGTGAAAATATCATTCTTGCTCACTGCTGTGGAGATTCAGACGGGCAGCTGACATCAGTGGGTCAGCTGCCCATCGCGCTAGGGTTCCATCGCTAACCCTCACTCCCTGCCGCATGTGGCTGTCTGGCTGTATCACTGGAGCAGCCATTTTCAGGCAGATGGTGGGGTTCATTCAGACTTTAATAAGATTAATGAATCATATACCAAGTCCTTTTCTCTTAAAATCACCACACAGCACCTCGCTTATTTATTTTTAATGCAACCTATTATGGTTGTAATAGTAATTTTAATGAAAACACATCCGCAGTGTTATCAGAGACCTGAATCTTCCGTGTGCAGTGAAGGCACCTTTTTAGATTTCTGCTGATAACAAAGAGGCCAACCTTTGACATTTAAGTCACTGAGTGGTGAAAACACAAGGCAGCCCCCCCAGCTAGTGCAGAAATCACCAGATAAATAATTAATGGAGCGAAAGAACATGTTTTAAAATATGTGTGCGGCATTTAAGCTGCTGTTCGTGCGTGATGAATAGCTGGCCCTCAGTCACCCCAGCCTCCGTCTGGAAGCTTGGTGCCACCTGGTACGTCTCCTGGCCCCCAGGCCGAGCCTGGTGCTTGTCCGTCCGTTTGGGGGGGGTGTCGTATTGCACTTTGTTACCATTGTTGTGTTGCTGAGGAGACGCTGCAGAGATAGTGGTTATACAGGAAATGCATGCAATTACATTTATCTAATCAGCGGGTGCTTTTATCAAAAAAAAAAAACTAAGTACAATTGAGGTTAAGGACTCAGGAGCTGAACTCTGCTGCGAACAGGAGCCGGCAACCGCACACCTCTCCAGGGGGCTGCTTTGGGCCTGGTCCTCCTCAGGCATATCGATGGCTGAGCCAGCGCCCACTCGGGTGCCCAGGGAGCTCCAGCAGCACCAGTGCCAGCCGACGGCAGAGGTCAGGTCTCTGTCTGCCCCTCAGCTGCGGCGCCCCACTTTGCCGCGGTGACTGACTATTTGTTCTGCTTTTATAAACATGCAGCAAGCCTCTGACAGCAATCTGCATGTTAATCAGTGTTTCCCTTTATTCTTTTTGTACAAGCAGTTCTGCTCCCATCTTGACTGACCCAATTTTGCTAGAAGATACACAAACAGATACAATCAGTTACAATCACAGCTGTCACACACACAGTGCCCAGTGTCCAATCTTCCCCGCACAACACAAGCTCACTGAAGCACACTGAATGCATGGTTACTTTTTTTAAACCTGCCCAGGTTTGCTGTGGAAATGAATATCCTCAGACAAGCTCGACTTCCTGCACATTTCATACTGCAGCGTCATGAAAGCGGCATTCTTCTGTTAAACGATCATTACTTATTGAACAGTTCTGTACATATTTTACATTTGTGAAGACCCTGTTAAGTCCTTTTGATGCTACAAACCAAAAAAGCAGCAGAGTCATGGAAAGAGCCAGCCTCCTTTCTCAAAGTACTTTTATTGGGAATTATCCTGCTTAGCAACACCAGTCAGCCTTGGTCGACAGTCAACGGTGTTGGGTGCAAGGTGTGAGCGTTTTTAGTACTGGAGCAAAGAGCTATTGCTGTTTTCCATTTACAAGGTGGATTCCTATGCTTCACCCACCCCTTCCTGTACCAGCTGTCTCCAACAGTATCACTATGTCACACCCAGAGCCGGGGCAAGATTAAGTCATTAATAAGTCATTACAGAACACTAAGCAGACCACACCCCCACACCTCATCTGCCTGTATATAAACATTTCTATGTATACAGCTTTAATTATTTTTAATTGTGTAACTATTCTTATTTATAAATTATATATAATGAATGTATAACATTTTTTTCATGATTGGGCCTTGGGCCTAACCCTAACCCTAATTTGCCCGCACCTGGACCGGATCCTTCCCAGCGCCCCCCCCAGGCCCTTCCCAGCGTCCCCCCCAGGCCAGTCACATTTTGTGTAACCTGTTTGCTTGGATACGCCTTCTGCATATTAAATCGGCTATATATAATAGTAAACACAGAATAAAAAAAAATTAGGATCAAGCAATTGTATGGCACTTGTAAGTGTATTTTGACATTTTTGACAAATGAGGCATCTGGAACATGTATGTGTGGGCCACACCAGTGCTGTACTTCTTCCGTCACTAGGTGGCAGTATGAGACTGATAGACGCCAAGTAAGACACTTAAAAAAAAAAAAAACTCATCACCTAAAATCAGAGAATCAGTCCTCTGAATTTACAGCCACACAACAAAGCCCCACTCAGCCCCCCATTAAACATTGACCGAACAAGTTCTATCCAAATACAGTGAAAATTATGTGCTTCCACAGCCAGTGGAAAAAACACCCTCAACATTCAGTGCTAAATAATTAAAAGCTTTGATAAAAACTTTTTAGCAAAATCACTGTCAGGGCACCGAGCTTGAACCTCAGGTACTTTGTAGCATAGTAGTGAAACGATCAGAGGGTATCAGGAATAAGTACAGGACTAAGCGAGATCTGTCGGAGACCCACAATATGGTCAGAGGGTATCAGGAATAAGGACAGGACTAAGCGAGATCTGTTGCAGACCCACAGTATTAAGCTCAGCATCGGTTAATAACCCAGCAACAGGGTGCTTTGGACTATCCATCTCAATGTCCTGCAGCCCAAAGAAAGAGGAGACATACGAGATCCTTCAAACTTGGCCAAGGTCAAAGGTCATATTTATTCCGGCTTTTCTGCTATTTTTAATAGCCTATTGACTCCACTATTTTCATTCCTTGTCATTTTTAGACATTTTCTTTGTGCCCAATCCTCTCTGTCGACCATCTTCACTTACCAATGAATGCTACTGTTCACCTGCTAATTAACTTAAACTTTGTCAAAACAAGCTGACCAGTCTCATCTCTCAACTGCCCCTCAGTCCTAGTCTTCTCCCCTCTCCACATCTTCACATGCTTCAAGCTTCCCGCTACCCACATACTTGATGATGCAGACTTGGCGTGAGTCATTCTCACCTGGCCACTCACTAGAGGGACATATCAGTCCCGCTTTGTAAAGCAAAATAATGTTGCAGACAGAACCAGGGGTGTATTTGGTGGCATGACTGATACACGGAGAGGGAAATACCGAGGTCCTGCCCTTGGTTTGGCTTTCAGACTCGAGAGAGAAAGTTTAAGTTGAGACAGTCAGGAATTTTCAGGGTTTCCAGACTCAAGGCTGAAGGAGTGTAGGGGAATAGAACAGGGAAGACGTGCTTGGTGTCCACCAGGAGAGTCAGGGGGTCGTTCCTCGCCTGTAGTTGGGACTGAGGAACAACAAGCAAAATCATGGAGTGTTGCTTGTGAACAGGGAGAGGCAGTCAAGTCAGACACTTTGAGAATGAATGCAGCCCTACCTGGATGATTCGGATGAAGGACACGGTGACCCTCTCCTCAAACTCATTGAGCGGAGTGTACAGGTTGAGGATCTTCACAATCTGCAGGAGAGAGAGACCCATGAACTGGGCCCAATCTCCAGCCTAGCTTGTCCTCTGCTGCTGGCACGCTCTCTCCGCCACCAACCCACCCTTTCGCTTACCTGCTGTGACGTGAGACACGAACAGAGGGAGCAGATCTTCTCTGCATCCTGGGAGGTCTTTTTCTTGACCTGCAGCAGCTGGGCAGCCTGAATGAGGGGCTCTAAGGTGACCAATGCCCCACACTGATGTAAGTTCTTCCCACGCAACCACTCCTCCATCTGGCTGATGTTGTATCTGCATAAATGTTCACAGACATTGCAATCTCTGCTCCTCGTGCAATATGCATTTCAGTGCCCATCCAAACTCCGGAAGTCTCCTCTTAGTCAAATCAATGAGTTTTTGACATGTTAGTCTTTCTAGAAAGGACACTGGTATTTTCACAAGGCATTTCTTGATTTTGCAGTCTTTTCTGCTAGACCAGTCTATGCTCGGTTAGTACCTGAGCTGAATGCCAGAGCTCCAAGAGCAGACATCCTTCCGCAGCAGCAGGTTGTTGAGGGTGATGGCGTTGATACAGTAGAAGAGCTGGCGGACCACTTGCTGGATGATCTCTGGGTCCAGGCCATGATCGGCCATCATGTTGTAGAACTGGTTCAGCTGCCGGATCAGTGCCTCCAGGGTATAGGTGCCCGGTCCATCCCCGTCGTATTCCATGCTGGATGAACGGTGCCGGTACCCTGTGGGCTTGATGCCTGCCAGACTGATGCTCTCACTTTCCAACATGGCGGACACTGATGGGGTTAAGAAAGGAGAACCTTACTCTGGGCATAATATGTATTTAGCCTGGGAAAGTGTGGCTATTCCCAATACTTTTTTCCCTAATATGTTAGTTGCTGCTTAGTCATTAAACTCTTTACCATTTGCAGAAGTATGAGTACAGGTAGACTGGAATACTTCCCATCGCACTCTCTATGAGTCACACTCACACGTATATAGATGAGAGCAAGTATTTGGTATTTAAGGGCCTTGCTCAAGAGCCATAGATATGCGGTTATTCTGCCAAGGTTCGAACCGGCAATCTTCTGAGCACATGCACAGAGGCTGAGCCACTCACTGCACCCACTTGCTGCTGAATTTGCATTCAGCCAGAGCTGTTTGGGAGATTTTGGGTTGCATAGGCTATTAATAATGAGCAGGAGCAGAATCTGAGTGGTAGCAGAATCTTCTCTCACCAATCATGGGCTGCATGATGTCCTCAGCCACTCTGACAAGTTGCTGGTAGATCTGGATAGACAGGTCACTCAGCAGCTGTCGGTACTCGGCCAGGTCAAAGTTCTTAAGACAATGCTCATTCTGCTTTGGAGTGTTCTGCGTCATGAACGCCTGAGAGAACGGCATAGAAAAGACATTCTAGAGATGGAGAAGGCCATACAGCAGTACAATCCTTACAGAAAATGACCAAGACCTCCTGACTTTCTAATGGCAGGAGTCATACTAATGTTCCTCACTTCTTCCCCGCTGTACTGTTTCAGGCAGTGCAGGAAGCGGCTGGTGTTGGCCAACCAGAAAGACAGCATCTCAAAGTCTTTGTTGTGTTTCTGTAATAGAGAAAGTTTTATGGTTCAGAATGTTGACCAGAACTCCACGAATCAAAGGAGGATAAGAAGGTTGCATACAGAGCAGAAACAGTGGGTTCAGGTTAAACCTGTAAATTAAGATGATCCAGTCTGAATGCAGATTTGGAAGATCCAGAGCACCGTTGGTGCTACAAAAACCACTGATAGTCGTACCAAACCTGACTCAAGAATGTGGACTCAAGTCTGGCTAAAGGTCATTGCTACTAGGATCACCCAAGAGGCAGTGGGTCTAGTCCTTGTTTCATACCTTCAGGACCTTCTTGATGGAATTAATGGATGAGGTAAGCAATGAGTGGACCTTCTGGTCATCATTTATGTAGTCTGCATGACGGATGCACATGAACAGGATGTAGGCTGGCAGGCAGGGCACAGTAGCCGACTCCAATTTGGGTTTCATGTCTGAAAGAGGATGGTTTCAGTCACACACTTCGTTTCTGGGAGAGACCATTGTGGCTGTAAACTCTAATGGTGTAAGCATAGGGTCTTACCTGTGATAAGGGCCTTAAACAGAAGAGGTTCATCTTCCTTGCAGTATTCCAGCATACCCTCAAAGTCCTTCTCTTTGCGCTGGACGGTTGCCTGCCGGAACAGCTCTGGCCGGGCCCGTGGCTGCTGTACTGTGGCCTGGGATGCTGTAGGGAGACGGGTCAGCCTGTCACCTCCTGTCTCCAGCAAGAAGTGAGCTAGCTAAAGCCAGCTTACGGTCCCCCTTCCTCACCCTCCAGCTCCTGCACGCGCTTCTCTGAGATCTTGAGTCGCTTCTTCAGTTTCCTCTCATTCTTCTCCAGCTTTTCTACGATTTCCTTCAGGTCCTATGATGCAGGCAGATGAATCAGGTTCTCTGGTTCATAGAGCACCACTTTTATCACCCAAACCTCGCTTCTTCCCACGCACCAGGTTCTCGTTGGTGAGACGTGTGAGTTCCTGCTGGATGCTGAACTCCACTTGTATGTCGGGGGGTAGCGCCAACGTGTGGTTCAGCAGTTCCTGCTTGTGTTCCAGGTCGTCTCTTAGCAGCTCAATCTGCGTTTTCAAGGCCTCCACCTCATCCTTGTGCTGACGGCTCTGTGTCTGTAACTGGGTCTCCAGCAGCCTGGGTGGGGGAGGGGAGAAAGGTTCCACCAAGCTGAGTGGGGGTGTATGCTGGGTACGACAGACATGGGGAACATGGCGTCAATAACAAGAATTTCTCTACTAGATCTATTTGAGAAAATTTTAAGAAGCATGTGGGAAACTGCTAAAGCGTATCTGCTAACCCTGCTTGTACCTGTAACCCAAACATATGCAAACAACCTTCCATATGGCCAGTAGTCAAGTTGTAAAAATAGTAAATTTTATCGTTTAAGAGATGGAACGGGGGGGGGATGTTCGTTTTAGAAGGGGGATGATTTTGACTGTTTTTATTTCAGGGGGGATGACATCCCTCCACACCCCCCCTCAATTTGAGTACTGCATATGGGGGATGTGATGCTCTCTAGTACTGCTCAGCAGATCTATTCAATTCTATTCAAGAGACCGTCTGAACTGACAAGAGAGATCGAATGAGAAAATCTCCCAAAGGTCTCTTCGTCTCTGTACCTAGAGATACAGGCAGACAGAGGCCCTGAGCACACTCTACAGCGGATGGGGAATCCGCCGCTGCCCTTTGGCTGCATTTTATTAGTCTCACAAGGTTTTTCTGTGTCGGAAGTCCTTATTAATGGAGGAGGGGAAAGTATGACTGGAGTCGAGACCCAGAAGCAGAGCAGTGGGAAGAAGGTAAGAGCACCTGCCAGCCAGCTTTAAGCCCTGGTAAGCCAGGCCCAGCTCCCCATCTTCATTTAGGAAGCCCCAGTCCTTGCTGTGATCCATGGGTCAGAGCAGAAGGAAAAAGACAGGAAGAAGATGAACGAAAGAAGGACCTGCAGAAGGAGCAAGCAGTAAGAGACCCTAATTCTGCTGTAGGAAGGTCACTGCTGTGAAATCACCCAGCTGCTTCTCACTCTGCAAGGCGGGGCGACCAAACCTCCTAGCCATGTCTGCAGGGGCAGAGCGGCCATGTCAGCACGGCCTGCTAAGCCAAACCCTCTCAAGTCCATATAACAGCCTTGATGGGTGGAGTCCTTATCGCCACCCTGTTCCACAGCACGGGGGGGGGGGGGGGGGGGGCCGGCCGCAGCAGGGGGAGGGGGGGGGGGGGGGGGGAGGAAGAGGCCCCCCACCGACCGGGGGAGAGAGAGAGAGTGTCGGTAAAGACAAAAAAAAGAAAAAATAATAAAAAAATTTAAAAAAAAAAATA
>JAODKN010000114.1:20185925-20200145 GCA_026774425.1 Petrocephalus zakoni
CCCCCCCCCCCCCCCCCCCCCCCCCCCCCCCCCCCGCCCCCCCCCCCCCCCCCCCCCCCGCGGCGGGCAGCCCACCTTGCGATTAGCCAGCTCCTCCATCTTCTCCAGGTTGACCTGCAGCTTGCGGCGTTCCTGTTCCAGCTCCCTCACGCGCTTCTGCAGCTTCAGAAACAGCGTGATGTCCATGGCTGCCTTATCCAGGCCCATCTCCTGCAAGGCACCAGAGAAAGATGGAACCAATATTCACCCATAAATTCAAACCTCCCCCCCTGCCCCAATGGGGTGCAGTTACCTCCACTTGCTGAATTGAGTCCTCTGTCTCTCCGACCTCAGAGGTGGAGATTGAGGGGTAATTAGAATCCGACTCCAGGCTGCTCTGGTTAGACGGGTTTCTTCTGTGGCCAGGCTGAAACTAGATGAGGAGAGACGGATTTCTGCAAACCAGGAACATGCTGACAAAGAGGCAGACTTGTGTAGGGAAGGCCTCCACGGGGTTCCAGGCCAGGGCAGACCCCTCTCACCTTGGCCAGGGACGCCTCCTCCTGCAGGTTGTCGTATCTCTGCTCCAGCCTGGAGAGCTCCTTAAGCAGGTTCTGATAACGCAGTCTCTCCTCATCTAGGTCTGCCTGCAGCTGTCCCTCTTTCTGTGACACACTGCCTCTGTCATCTTGGGGGGGGGGGAGGCATACTGAGACAGAGCTTCAGCACAGGCTTAAAGAACATTTGAGAAGCTGGTGTTAGGGTGGGGGGAAAGATGGGACACAGGAAGATGGGGACAGGACGCCGTAGGTTTGGGGTCCGGATGCCTCCCTCCCGCTTTAGGAAGGCTGGCACAGCAGCCCCGTACCTCAGACATAATACATCTCAGAGAACACTTTGCTATTGTGGAACCATGCGACACAAGGGCTGAGCCACATCCCACGGGGGTCGCTGGCTCGCTTCGCTCATATCACCTCCGAAATCCAATCCCACCTCACCCCCCCGGCCTACTTCTGCATACAGACGCCTCTTGTTATGAGGAAACAAAGCATCCTCACCTTCTCAGCTGTCGGCGGGTCGATCGCGACCCAGCGAGAGCAATGACCGACGGTACCGGGCCCCCTCGGCGGACGCGGGGCCCCTGCTTACCCCTGCATATGATCCTTTGGTTCATCTCCTCCTTCTCCGCCTTCAGCAGGGAGTTCTCCTCCTCCAGCTGCTCCACCTTCTACACAGGAGAGAGGATGCAGAGAGCAGCGGTCAGCCAGCACGCGCTTACCCCAGCCTCAGCCCACCGGCATCCACACCCCATCAACACAAAAAACATGAAGATAAAAAAATAAATACACAATATATTCAGCCGAAAAATCCTAAAAAAGTGACTGAAGCATTTTCAGTGAATGTAAGAGGACAAAAGTTGGAGACTTTTGCTAGCAGTCTGCAGATCTTCAAATGTCTTGCTGAGTAGGGTTAGGCTTCCCAAATGGAGCACTGAAGCTTCCAATGGCAACCCCCCCTACTGTGCTGCACCATTTGGCAGCTAAACGTCTGCGCAGCAAAAGGGCTTGTGCGGGGTTTTATCCAGGCTGACAGAAGGCTTCCCCAGACACCATTTGTAATGATTAATTAAAACGTCACAAGCATTTAACCATACATTAAAGAGCCACATGACTGTAAAATGACAAGCAGAGGAAACTGCAAGACCCCAAAGTGCTAAAAACAAACATCCCCAGGTAACTCTCATGTAGAGAATTAGCGCCAAACCACGCTGTTAATCATGGACCGGAACCAACTTCAGGTTCCCTCAATGGACCACATGACTGCTTTCTACCGTTCCAGCTGAAGACTGGTGGGGGCCCTGCCTTTGCTGCATTCGGGTGAATGCTTGATAGTCAGAATAGATGGATATTTGTAAAGATCACTACTGCTCCTACCTGCCTTACCAGGCAGCATCCATAAGCACATCTCACCTGTTCCAGATCCTGCTTCTCACTCCTGTGCTCCTCTTCAAGCCTCTTCCGCTCAGCATGGGCTTTGCTAAGCTCCGCCCTCAGCCTCTCCAGCTCCGCCTGCAGTGAGGTCAGCTGATTGCCGTCTCCATGGAGACTGCGTACCTGGTCCAGTTCCTTCTGCAGCTTGCCCATCTCTGTGACCAGACTGGTGTTGTTGGATAGCAGCTGCTCATTCTGGTTCCTGAATTCCTTATTCTGGAGAGAGAGATACTTACTTGCTCTGATGCAGAGAGAAGATTAGGCCAGATGACCCCGTCTGAGATTACGGTGGGATTAATACAATACAGGGGCACTGTACCACTGATCAATGTCAATGTTTTCCATGGGGAAACCTTCTGAAAACAGCCCAAATAACAATGTTTTCTAAAAGTTAATAACACCATATCCATCCATCCATCCATCTATCTTCCTCTGCTCATCTGGGTCCAGGATGTGGGGGCAGCAGCCTAAGTAGGGATGCCCACACCTTCTTCTCCCCAGCCATGACCTCCAGCTCCACTGGGGGAATACCAAGGCATTCCCAGGCCAGCCAAGAGATATAATCTCTCCAGTGTGTCCTGGGTCTGCCCCGGGCCCCCTCCCGGATGGACATGCCCAAAACACCTCCCGAGGGAGCCGTCCAGGAGGCATCCTAGATAGATGCCCAAACCACCTCATCTGGAACCTTTTGATACAAATGACCAGCCGCTCTATTTTGAACCACTCCCAAAAATCCGAGCCCCCCCCCGCCCCCAAGGCCAAGCCCAGATGCCCTTCGCAGGACGTCCTTCTCTCCTGCTTGTGCTCAGGATGATATTGTAGTGGTAGGTAATAGGGTGGTCACAGCCCGCGTCAGCATGGGCTGCCTCACCTGATCGTCCATCTTCCTCTGAAGCTGTACGATTTTATTCTCCATGCCGACGTTCAGCTTCTTCAGGTGCTGCATGGATCGCGCTTCTATCTTCAGCTGCTTCAGCTGCCGGCGGGCCTGCAGGCGTCGGTACGCGCACTGGATCACCACTGCAGCATTTCGGGCCCTCAGGAACTTCTTCCGCTCCATCCAGCCACGCGTCGTCTTCTGAATGATCGTGGCTTTGTGGTTCAGCCAGAGCTGTGAGGAGAGTGGGTCAGGGCTGTCCGACGGCACGGCTGCCCCCCCCCCGAACCGGCCACCCGTCTCTCTAGCCCCTTCTGCCTCCCAATTCTCTCTCTACGTTATGCATATTTATTTATGTATCTCTTTTTGACTCATCTAGCTGTGCTGTATGGTGGTGGGGTTGTTTTACTACTATAATCATAATAATAATAATAATAATAATAATAATGATATTGAAAATGTATTCATTCTATTAAAAGGTATGTTTATTTAAAACAAACAAAAAAAAAAGCTACCTCGTGATAGAGCCTGCGAGTGGACATGCCCCTGGTGAAGGCCTGGATGGTGACCACGGCCTGGCGGATTCTCAGGTAGGCCCTGCGTTCTCGCACCATGCGGGACTGCTTCTGACAGGTGACGGCAGACCGGGTGAGACGCAGGTACTCGGCGTGCCTGAGACAGGGGAGAATATACGCGAAAACTGTGCTTAGTTCAGACCAAGTCTGCTGCTGCCCAGTTACCATGCCTTACTGGACAGTTTTCAAAACACGCTACATGTCGCGCTTCAGTTTTGAGTCTGCGGGTTCTACACTGGCTTTTTGGCACCATGCTGATTC
The DNA here is from genome assembly GCA_026774425.1 of Petrocephalus zakoni. Lineage (NCBI taxonomy): Eukaryota > Metazoa > Chordata > Actinopteri > Osteoglossiformes > Mormyridae > Petrocephalus > Petrocephalus zakoni. The sequence continues at coordinate 20,189,609 of JAODKN010000114.1, forward strand.
TCCAGCGCTGTCAGCAGGTGCCGTACGCACCACTAATCTCACCTGCGTGCAAGGTAACCCCGGCCGTATTTCTGCAACTGGATGGCGGCCTTCCGGATTCTCTGGTACCAGATCCTCTGCAGCCATCCTCGCACCGTCTTCTGGATCTTGATGCAGGCAGCCCTGAACTTGTCGGTACGAAGCTTCTCCAAATAAGCCACCTGACCGGCGCGGAAGAAGATCTTGGTCTTTCCAAACTGGAACTTGTCTGGATCCTAGTGGAAATGCAGAGGCATGATTCAAGACAAGAACTGCAATGCTAACATTTAACTGAAATGTCACACTGTGTAATGAAATTGTCTTCTGTTTAAATCGGTCTAAACCCTTTCGTTGTTTACTTCCATATCCATGAATATTTTCATGGAAAAGCCACTCGAGTTAACTGGGCAAAAACAATAAGACATCATTTCGCTTTGGTCGACAGCAGTGTGGGACGGAAGAGAGGAAGAAGATGGGTAAATAATAAGTGATTGACTGAATAAAAATTATAACAGGACCGATATTGGAGCTCATCTAAGGGTGGCCAGGGGTCAATCAGTTGATCGTGGTATTTCCAACTCGATGATAAATGGGTAATGGCTGAGAGCTCCCCCTCCCTGGGTGAATACTACCCCATTGCCACCCCAGTAAAATCACTGAGTCTAGTTTGGCCTTCACATTGTACAAGGTCTAGCTACACCAGTGGACCCATGGGATTGTTATGAGTAACAAAACTGGCCATGTTTAGGTTCCACAAGGCTACAGATGTGTGTGACAGAAACAAAGTGGACTTCTTCCCATGACAGTTGGACAAACTATCAGCAAACTATACATCTGGGAACTGGACTGGAAGAGGCTGTGTAGGACATAGCAGGATATGAACCTTGGTCAGGGTTTCCAGAAAGTTTCTGCAGATGGCTTTTTTGTCATTGCTTGTCAGGTCCTTTTTCTTCATCAGAACCCGGTACCTGTTGAAGAAGTCCATGTAGGTCCACCTAAAATCCAACAAGACAAGGGACACTGTATAGTTAGGAGACTATATCGTTTTACATAACTCACAGTAAAATAGGAAACCAGTTCTTACATAATCAGCTCACACACATATAGTCTCTCGGAAGCTAATCAGCTGCTGCATCAGTCGCAACGCAGAGAATCCTCTGCAGACTTGTTTACAGCAACAGTTTGCTCTTTGTAGTGACTCTCTACCCGCTAAGAGTACTGCTCCACACTGGGATCACGTTTCCATTCCCCAGCCAGAGAGAGGAAGACTAGGACATCCACAGCTGGCTGACCTCGACACCCCTAGGTGTTCCTCACATGCTAGGTGTTCCTCATATGCGTCACATTCCCTCTGGTCAGTCAGTTTTTAAACTTGAGGCCTAGAGCAGTGTTTCCCAACTCAGTCCTTGGGGTCCCCCAGACAGTCCAGGTTTTTGCTCCCACCCAGCTCCACGCCTGATAGTACACATTTTGCAGGGATCTGAGAGGGAGCTAAAACATGGACTGGATTGGGAAACACTGCCCTAGGGGACTGTGTTACCAATAATAAGCAGAAGTGCAATGACAGATATGGACGGTAGAATCAGTGAGGGCCTGCCTACCTGGAGGGGTAGCCGGCCGCACTGATGCGGATAGTCTCCAACACGCCACATGCTCGCAACTGCTGCACAGCTCTCTTGGAGTCAAACCTGCAGCACAGAAGATCCCCAAGGTAATGCATGCCTGTCATGATCTGCATATACACATCTGTACACACATTCCCTGTGTGAAGCGAGTGCTTCTCTCTCGGCCACACACAGGGGGGGTTCCTCTCCCCCATAAGTAATATAAAGCATATACACACAAGCAGGGGGGGTTCCTCTCCCCCATAAGCAATATAAAGCGCATACACACAAGCAGGGGGGGTTCCTCTCCCCCATAAGCAATATAAAGCGCATACACACAAGCAGGGGGGGTTCCTGCAGACCCACTCTTCCCAGTAGTGTGCCTCTTATTGAAAATTATAACAGCAACAACACAAAATTTAGACGCTAAATTGACATACAACACAACACATTCACAAAAACAGCAGCAACAAAGTATTTTCAAATTAACAATGCCCGCTTGGGTTATACATCATCAGGATATTTAATAGCAGTCTTTTGATACCATCCAGATATTACCCTAAAGAATACAATATTTTAACTATTTTAAAAAGCAACGGTATTACACTATTTTGAAATCCTCCAAGAAAGGAAATACCGCGGTATACTGTGCCACCACTATACCGCCCAAGCCTAGAGAGTAGCTCTACTAATAAATGCTTTTTTGGTTCGTAAATGTGAAAATAATTTCAAATAGAAACGTGGAGTTGTTCCGCATTAACTCTAACATAGTTGATTAAAAATGCACTTGCAGCAAGAAATACATGAAACCATAATTCAAATATCCTATCAAGTTCTGGCTTCTCAAAAAATTAGAACAGTTTCTAATTTGGAACATGTTTTAATACCCAACCCTACACACCAGTCCTCACTCCCTCCTGGTGCTTTACGTGCTGCATAAGAGAAAAGAAAGGGAACGAGTGGCAAGTCACCCTGGTGTGCCTAAAAATGGCCGCAAAATGCACCTAAATGGCTGCAGTCTGAAGTCCTATCATATGATTTTCTGGACATGCTAAACACCAAACAGAAGTACATTAAGCAATGTCACGTTGGACAGGAAACAATGATGCATTAACCACAGTGCTACTAATAACAATATTTAATGTGTCCATGTATTGGCGGAGCAGAAACCACTTTGCCTGATATTCATGTTACTCTCAACATCCTGAAAACACCCCTCCTTACCTCATCTTCCTCTGCAGCACTGAGTAGATTCCCCTGCTTTCCCAGAGCCACACAGGCTGTGCCATGTGGCCAAGCCCACAGATGCCTCCCAACCCTACTGCCTGATGCAGCACCAGTCATGGGGGACATTTGTCAATTTCCAGCCCATAATCTGACACTTGTGGTGAGGAATTAGGAAACAACATTCAGATTATTGGAAAACCCCCCACCCCCCAGCCCCCTCACAAAACCCCCCCCCTTCATCGTGGACTCACTTTACCTCCAATTCCAAATAAAGTGGTAAAGAAACTGCCTGACCGGGGGGGTGACATCTCTTCTCCTGGACTGAAGGGGGCCATTGTTTGCAGTCATGTGGAAAGGCCCAAGTCAGCCAGCAAAAAAGACGTTCAGCACTGCCCTCCAGCCAATTTACTCAGGGACATACAGTCAGCCTGGTGTGTTCCTTAGCTGAGCGGACAGCTTTGTGAAGCTTCCCAGTAAACACACTTACGAGAAGGACTCCTTGTAATCATTGGGTTTAATGCAGCGGACGTAGTGTGGCGTCGTGGCATTCAGGGTTTCCATCAGCAGCTGCAAGGAACTGCGGAACTGGTCCAACAGACAGAGAAGAGGTTGAGTGCTGAGGGCCAGCACATGCACTGGGAATCATGGGCAATCTGCATCCAGGAGCATCCTCACCTGATAGCCCACAGTCTTCCTGTGCTCCTTGTTGGGGGCTTTGGGGGCGGGCCTGGCAGCGCGCACGTTGATCTTTTGGCCTTTTGTGGTTGTGGTAGTGCTGGAGGAAGGAGTGCCAACACTCTCCTTGACCTCCAAGAAGAGGTCTGCCACTAACTGGAACTGAGATTGCAGTAGAAGTTCAAATTCATGCTTCAGCTACACCATGTTGCCAGTGAAGTGTTGGATTCGTACGAGACCATTGTGGGCTAAGTGAACCACCTCCAAAGGGTATTAAAATATCAGTAACATATATCCAGAAGATATCCAGAAAAAATGCAGGCATGATTCCTCTGCTCAGGAATTAAAGGCAAATACCAGCTAGTTTACAACTGACAGGCTGGCTGAGTTTATACCAGAGAACAGGAATTTCTATTATCTGCTGTTATCGGGAAACATTCAGCACCTCCTGGCATCTCCCTGGGTTACAGCCTAAGATGGGCGGCTGAAACGTGGGGGCAGAATTTCTGCTAAATCCTGGACCTTGGGTGCCCGAGGTCCCGCCCTGTTTGCTGCGTCTCCATGCCAACTCCTTGCTTTCTAACTATCTGGGTAGATATAATGTGCAGCACGCCAACTATTTGCTTAACTGAATTTCCAGTCATGTTTTGAGTCTGACTGGAGACAGTAATTCTTGACAAGGACATTTGTCTAAAGCAGTGGTGCCCAATCTTACCCGCAAAGGGCCGGTGTGTATGCGGGTTTATGAGATAACCTTCGGCTGCTCAAACCCAGGTTTGAGGACTCTTCTGCGAATCAGTCCTCTAATTAGTAACCTAATTAGAGAGTTACAGCAAAAACCCGCATACACACCGGCCACTTGCGGGTAAGATTGGGCACCCCTGGTCTATAGGGAGATCAAAACTGAACCCCTTCTATAACACAATATACTTTCTGTATCCAATAGCAAGCTTTTGTCCACAAACTTTTCTCTGTCATCACAATCAGACACAATTATCCCATCTATGTCCCGTCTAAAACAGCTCTTTTCCAAATCACACTAATTCTGCAATGAACAGTTAATAAGAAACAATTCCAAGATGCTTCCGGCCACCTTGTCAAGGACCAGTCAATGAAATTTGAGGTTGTCATCAAATACTGACTTGGCATTCCAACTCCTGGTTAGGGTTAGGGCTCTTCATCCCTAAGGTCTATTAGGAATGGCTGCATGGCTTGAAGATGAACAATTACCACGTGACAGAGTTCAGGAGCCGGAGCTGATGCTTCGTGGGAACAATGCTGCTAGAGTCATTGTTTTTATATTTTCCCAGCCTGCGATCAATGTGTGTTACTATGTGCATGGTCCTGTATACCCGGCAGCTCAGCAGGAAGATGGCGTTACTCTCACCTTGCTAGCCTTCAGGATGTTGATCTGTTCTTCATAGACCGTATCCCGGTTCTTCTCTAGAAACCCTTCACACTGGTATTCCACCTACACGAACAAAACGGAAGTTGACCACAGCTGATGTCCTCCCAAAAGTGTAGACCCAAACGTCCAAATAAATGGTTCAATGTTTATCAGTCCAACCCACCTTATCAGCAAAGTGGATGACAATAAATGAGACATTGGACATTCTGGGCTTCTGAAAGTGGTTGGAGCCTAAATGACGGTCGTAAAGCTTCTGGGCCCAGTTCTGATCGGTTCCTTTTGGTACCTGAAGGAAGTAGGACATGAACACAAGACACAGAAAAGCACTTTTATGGATTATCTGTGAAGGGAGCCACATTTGTTGCATGACATTCCTTCAAATTATCTCACTGAACTGAGTGCTATGACAAAATTTATTTGGTTGTGTACTTAGAGCACCCATAATCAAAACAAAGGACTCAGCACACTTTGGTATCACTCACTAAGCACAATAGCCATCACTCCTTTCAGCCTGTGGCTTACTCTAGAAGCACAATGCTACCTCCCTGCAATAGCACCCATAGCATACTGGGTTCCATGGGGGACACTCTACCTTGCACTCCTCGTCCAGCAGGTCCAGAATCCCCAGTTTGGCCTCAATGAGGTCGATGCAAGGCTGGTTATCATAGAAGTCAATGAGGGTCCATGGAATCTGCTCCTTCATGTACTCCTCCTGTTCCAGCTTGAACACATGCTGGAGGGAAGAGGTGCAGGTTGAGTACTGAACACTGCCCTCAGCATTGCCCTGTGCATTTGCTCGATTAAGCTGGCCTTGATTCGGACTGAGCTATTGTAGTAAGTGTTTATATAACTGCATATTAAAAAGTGGGGTGGGGTTGGCGGGGGGCTAATCACAATTGGGATGGATGGATTTGTCCCTCGGGGACAAATAAAGTGATTGATTGATTGATCTGTCCCATATAGGCCTACATTTTCCTGTTGTCAGCAAAACTTGCTACCCAACTAACCGAGTTGAACTGCTGCTGTAGCTTCTCATTGGCGTAGTTGATGCAAAACTGCTCAAAGCTGTTTTGCTCAAAGGTTTCAAACCTGTGGGAACGGAAGTAAGCAAGACCAGAGGTTACAATGGGACACAAGGGGGCGCTCTTTCTGGCTGGTATCCCAGCCAGCAATCATCTGGGTACATTCCAGCCTCTTTAGAATAACTGTTATAGCCCCGCCAAAGCTAGTCAGTGGGAGACATTCTCACAAGCCCACACCCTGCAACCAATCAATGGGGCTCACCCGTAGATGTCCAGGACACCAATGAAAGAGTGTTGCTTGCTAGTGGTCTGCAGTGCCTTGTTGATGTGCTGTACAATCCAGTCAAACAAATTGGCATAGATGTGCTTGGCCAGAGCGTTGCGGGCGTTCAGCGCCTGGGCACACGGCATGCTTTTCACGTAGGTCTCGGAAGTGGTCACCAGCTTTCGGTGGCACAGCCAGTGCTCCATCTGCTCCTGCTCCACGCCCAGCAGCCGGCAGAAATGGTGCAAATGGGGGTCGTCCTTCTACAGATATAGGAATGAGTGGGAAAGGAACGTTGGTTTTAGGAGTATGACAACTACAGGCACCAAAGGGCTGACGGTGCAACTCACAGCGATGTGACAGGACTCTGCGTCCCTCAAAGCCTGGATGTCTACATTTCCCAGGTGCAGGATGGAAGCGATGATTTTGTAAATGTTCATCTGGTCGCTCTCCTTTACCCCTGTGTTTAAGCACATAACAAAAAACCTGTGATTCAGGTCCTGTATGCAGGATGCCCACATTACTCAGTCAAGCACGGCATGGCAAGGATCACGGCATGTAGCTGGCCGGACAGTCTCCTGAAGTATGTCACTGTATATACATCAGCATATACAGCATATCAGCACAAATGCCTCACATCTACACAGAATGCTTTGAAGTATCCGTGAATGTGCAGAACTGGAGGAACAGGATGGTTTGGATGGCCAAAGAGACCGAATCTCAGACTGTCAGACAGTGACTTCTTCATCCAGTACACCACCATGGCACTGTGCCCCTGCGCCTCTCGGAAGGCCCCTGTAACTATAATTCCCGCCTTCTCTCTCTCGGGACTTGCTGCGTACCCAGCAGGGAGAAGGCCTTCCTGGTCTTCTGAAAGTCATCGGCATCATCCACGCCCTCAATGGAGATGCTCTCACCCATGGAGGTAAATGTGAAGTCCTCGGCGCTAGCTTGGGGAGGGCAGGGCGAGAAATGTGGGGAGAAGATAAGAGGAATGAGATCAACAGGCGCCGTCTGGACCTGCAGTCAGAAGAGCCTGGATGATGCTGGTGATGCTGTTTGGTGCCCAGAACAATGCGCTGACAGGCCCAGCACTTTGGCCTTCAGCAACTGAAAGATGAGCAAATTCTTTTTTTGAAATGATCTTAATTCCTCTTAGGATTCTTTTTAATGCTGTGCAATGAAACAACCGGTGGATATCGTGAAAGGGGAGGTTCAGACTCTCTCATAAACTAAAAATGCTGAGATACACATCTTGCCAATAATATTTTTAGATCAAGGCTCCTGGATTGTTTATACACACTTCGTAACGGGCCTGACATTGTAAAGGAAAGCCCTGGTCGGTTACCCATAGACTCATAAACTGGTGCCTTCCATTTCACACTCCTCATGTGTAAATATACCTGACATTCAGCAAATATTCATCTCATCTGAAACTTTACAATTAGTGCAGCTTTCTGTTTCCTAGCTGTTCTGCAGGTCTTTCTAAAAGCTGACTTCAGATCATTTTGACCGAGCATGAGCATACTGCATACTGCGTACTGCATGAAAGTGATCACTAATAAAGCAAAGCCCTCCAAATGCTGTCGACACTCCCAGCAACTCCACGGCAGTGCCCGGTGCGGAAAAGCTTGTGCTTTGCTGTGCTGAGCTGAGACTTACTGAGGCCTAGATCCTTGAACTCTGGGAGGTTTGCAAAAGAACACAGCTGGTAGAAGATATGGTAGTTCCTCTCATCTTCAGCCTACAAAACAAAAGACTGATCGTCATACAGAAAAAGAATTGGGTTCACACTAGCTTTGGAAATAAACAAAGATGCTGTGTGTGTTGTAGAATCTCAGGTTTGTGTTCCATGACCCGGTGATTAAATGAACAGCTGCCCTAAAACATTAACCTCCCATTTGTAAGAACACTGAACCTGCTCTCAGCTTCACCATCAACCCGTGAGCCATTGTACCCGTGTAACATGAGCCCTCAGCACACACCTGTAATCCCCGACACCTGATCCTCAGCTGAAATGCCCGCGGAATCTCACCTGAAACACCACTCTAGACTTCTCCAGAAGGTAAGTCCGCATGTTGGCGCCGATGATGTGGTACTGTTGGTTAAAGCCGATCTGGATATATTTGCCGAAGCGGCTGCTGTTGTCATTGCGTGTGGTCTTGGCATTCCCGATAGCCTAGATTTGTAAGCAGGAAGAGTGGGTATAGAGTAAAATGAGAGTTACTTCCGGAGTGGGACTTGATGATGAGGATTTCCCAGAATGCACCTTGCTATTTCAGAGAGGCCAAACTGCAAATGAATCATTGGGTAGCATTAACCTAAATTAAAAAGTCACAGAATTAACACAAAGGAGGTTAGAGTTCAATCAATCAATGTTTGCACATGATCCATATTCCAAATGGCTCTTTTAACACTGATCTCATCCTTCAACAGTTTCTCTCCTAGTTTCTCACCTCCATGATGGGGCTGGAAGCCAAAACCTTTTCCTCCACATTGGTGTCACTGACTGAGCCTCCAACTGTGGCAAAGTAGCGCATGGCATACTTAGCAGAGACCGTCTTGCCTGCTCCTGACTCCCCACTCACAATGATGGACTGATTCTTCTCATCTCTGCGCAGAATGGGACAACAGGTCATAACTCTAACAACCTTGTACATGTGAGGGCTACTGGACTGTCATTTGCTGCAGTCATGGACATTAACTTTCTTATTAAGAGGGAAGTCAAGACAAATTAGCCATCAGGACATCACGTAGATTCCACCACAGCACCAACAAAAGTCTTAATTCAGAAGAAAAATGACACTCCCTTTAAGCTGAATTAATGATTCATGCAACAGCCATGCTTCAAGGCTGTGTGCTACGCGGACACCTCTTCAACATCACTGACAAACAGATTATGAAGCAGAACAGAATTCAGATGACCACCACAGAAACATTCCATCTGTAGGCAGAAAGAAGGTGACATTCGAGAGAGGTGGGGAGAGGCGTGAGGCACCAAAGGCACAGGGGCACGCTGCTCTTATTCAAGGAGCATACGGGTTTGGGGGACTGGCCAGGAGGTCATAGGAAGCAAAAGCTGTGTCAGTGGAACCTCAAAGGCAACACAACTTCACCACTAGAGCGTAGAGGGATAGATAGAGAGAGAGACAGGGAGACCGAAAGACAGAGAGACAGAGAGAGACAGGGAGTCAGGGAGACTTGACTTGACCTGAACCTGCTTTATTATCACAATAGCACGGCACTACCGTCAAACATCAGAACCTTAAAAGGAAAATAGAAAACAACCCCCCCCCCCAAAAATACAACAGCTTTGAAAAATGCAGGGGGGCAGGGGAAAACCAAGGCTCGTTTCCGCAATCCCAGCGCAATCACAATTTCAACACAAGATCCAAATCATCCCCGATTCCACACGACACCCCACCCTGTCCCCATACAGATAAGAATTCCTGCAGGTTCTGGGTCAGCACAGAAAACGCCTGCTCCACTCTGAGCCTCATTTTCACCAGTCCCACCATGACAATCCTTGGGTCTGTTGACCCAGTCCCTTTTAGCTCATCTTTCCTCGTTAACCAGACTGCAAGCTTTGCCTGCCCCACCAAAAACTCAATCATGCAAATAGTCCTACTCTCGCGCACTTTGTAACTCGGACCATAGATAATAACACTTTTTGAAAAATCCACCTCTAAGCCCTGAAACCACTCCTTCAGCTTCAAGAACATAGACCCCAGCCTCGCGCATCCCAAAAAGAGATGGGCCATCGCCTCTTCCTACCCGCAGAACGGACAGGCACTGGACACAGTAGGATCGATACGTGCCACATGCCTATTCGTAGCCACAGCCCCATGCACTAACCTCCACTGCAGATCAGCCGTACGCTTCTCGATAGGGGGTTTGTACAGGGTCCTCCAACAACCCGCAGGGGAAACCCCAGGCCCCAAAACCCCAGTCCACTTGGAAACCACCACCCCTGCGAGAGAGCCCACGTTCAGAACTTTCACACTGACTTCATACAGAGCCTTCTTGGAGGCATCTGCATACACCCCCAAACGAGGCACCTTAAAGGAGAGCGAGCTGCCTGTATCCTCCACATAAGCTTCCACTGCCGGCAGCACATGCAATGGAGGTAAGCCCCCACCTTGCTCCTCCACCCTACCCAACCCAGTCCTCAAAAATCCTTCGGGGAGTGCTGCAGACATGGAATCTAGAAACCCTTGAATCATTTGTCCAAACCGAATCCTCGTCTCAGCACTCAAGACAGGTACAGACTTCCAAGCTCCACCTTCTCTCAGATGCCCCAGCTTTGTGATGCCTGCTG
>JAODKN010000114.1:20216368-20230646 GCA_026774425.1 Petrocephalus zakoni
AATGCGTCTGACCCCTGGGGGAGACAGGCTCCCCTAAAGCTGGTCTTAGCTCAGGCTAACCACAATGCGTCTGACCCTTCGGGGAGACAGGCTCCCCTAAAGCTGGTCTTAGCTCAGGCCAACCACAATGCGTCTGACCCTTTGGGGAGACAGGCTCCCCTAAAGCTGGTCTTAGCTCAGGCTAACCACAATGCGTCTGACCCTTTGGGGAGACAGGCTCCCCTAAAGCTGGTCTTAGCTCAGGCTAACCACAATGCATCTGACCCTTTAGGGAGACAGGCTCCCCTAAAGCTGGTCTTAAACATTTACATGGACATCAAGGAAACAGTGAGTCACAGAGGGACAATGTTCATGATGAGACTTGGGACACGGTCGGGATGGTAACCTGACAGGCCAGAGAACTCTGTGTAAATGACACATGGGCTGACAGAATACTCCCAGAAGCGAATCGGCTTACTGCAGCCCTTCCAGACAGGGGGCAGCAGAGAGGCAGACCCCATGGCCCTGTCCGGCCAGCAGAACAAGGGAAGAAGAGGGTGTGTGAAAGGATGGCACGGAGGAAGTCTGCATTCACATGGGAGCTTGGTCGGCTGTGAACCAGCACCGAGTTACGCAGCACTAGTTGTGAGCACAACACACACCAGTCACACCAGTAAGGGTCCGGGATGATGTGGCTGCATGGTACGAGCCAGCCCACAAGCAGAGGTGTAAGACATGGAATGAGAACAGGGATAACAGGCTCTTTTCTGCTGAGGGGGAAAAAATCTTTGGTGAAACTGTCCGACCTCCCCAGAACATGTGGGTCCAGTCTGGGAGTTAGAGCAGACCGCCCGAGGCCTCGCCCAAATGCGGAATTTCCAGTTTTTCCACAGACACCACCACCCAAGGTCACCACGCCTGCTCCCAGACAGCTCGCTACATCCTTTTATCACCCAGAAACACTGATTACCGTGACAGGTTACCAGGGAGGATGAATGGGTGATAAGGATCAGGACCGGCCACAGATCAGGCAGCCTGTGCCAGACTCAGACCATGACCTAGCAGTCCAGGCCAGCCGTCACATTAGGCCCTTTGCTCCGTCTCTAAAAATGTGTGACTTACGCGACAGCTCAATACAAGGTTTACACTCCGAAACTAAATATTTTGTAGGTGACCGTTTCCTACTTGTAAACTTTATTTGTTCAAACTGGAGTAGGGGGATGGGGAGAAAATAACGCATTGTAGGTAATTCCTGTTTAATGTTTCATTGTGTTAAAAAAAGTCTCCACTACAGTCATGGTGAAGGTTAAAGCTGCTTAAATTAAGTCTCCGGTTAAGAAGTAACACTACAAATAGAAACAATATGACGTATCGAGTAACAGGCATGGGGGGGATTGGCAGATGACGCCAATAAACATCGAAACCGGACCGAAACCGGACCGAAACTGGAGCGAAAGCGCGTCCGAGGCGCACCGAGACGGAGCCGCTGCGCCCGCAAAACGAGCAGGAAAACGCGGACTGTCCCTAACCCTCCGGCTGTAGTTTTAAAACGTGCTAAGCTTTAGAATGTTCCCAAATAAAAAGTTTTAGATGGACAGGCGAACTGTCGAGGTCCAGGGATCAGGCGCGCCAAGCCGCGCTGAAACGTCTCCTCTAGCCTTTATAAGCTAGTTACACACATTTGCCGAAATTCATAGCGCCGTGGGACCATCCCGGGACTATCCCGGGACAGGGGGTCCTCTGACAGCCCGGAATGACCAGCGCCTTACAATCACACTCACCCTCGTGAAGAGCTCATTCACTGACATGTCGTCCCGGTGCACGGTCCCAACCAAAGTCTTTTTCTTTTCTTTTTTCTTAAAAACAGGCTTATTCCTATAATACTGCCAGTTTAAAGTGGCGTCGGTCCGGTCGCCATTTTCCCGATACAGGTGTTTCTGACTGGGCGCAGTCTCTTTGTGACCGCCCGCTTATTCAGGAAGCTCCTGGTGGCAAGTACGTGTTTTCCTGCGGCTGCCTGCGCTCCGTACCTCCCCGCACGCCCACCGGCAGGTAGCCGAAGCGCACACCTGGGTCTGCAGGTGGGTCGGAGCCGCGTTTTTCCCGAGAGCGACTGGATAAAAGCGCTGACTCCCCCCTCCTCACTTCCTCCCCGGGTCCACGGACCCGGCTACCCTTCTCCCGTATGAGACACCTTCCGGCCTGACTGCGCCCTGCACACGCACGGCCGCTTCTGCCGTAATGCTCCGGCTGCGCTCTGCACACGCACGGCCGCTTCTGCGTTAACGCGCCGGCTGCGCTCTGCACACGCACGGTCACTTCTGCGTTAACGCGCCACCTGCGCTCTGCACACGCACGGCCGCTTCTGCGTTAACGCGCCGGCTGCGCTCTGCGCACGGACGGCCGCTTCTGCCGTAATGCGCCACCTGCGCTCTGCACACGCACGGTCACTTCTGCGTTAACGCGCCGGCTGCGCTCTGCACACGCACGGCCGCTTCTGCGTTAATGCGCCGGCTGCGCTCTGCGCACGGACGGCCGCTTCTGCCGTAATGCGCCACCTGCGCTCTGCACACGCACGGCCACTTCTGCGTTAACGCGCCACCTGCGCTCTGCACACGCACGGTCACTTCTGCGTTAACGCGCCCGGCTGCGCTCTGCACACGCACGGCCGCTTCTGCGTTAACGCGCCGGCTGCGCTCCGCACACGCACGGTCACTTCTGCGTTAACGCGCCCGGCTGCGCTCTGCACATGCACGGCCGCTTCTGCGTTAACGCGCCGGCTGCGCTCCGCACACGCACGGTCACTTCTGCGTTAACGCGCCACCTGCGCTCTGCACATGCACGGTCACTTCTGCGTTAACGCGCCGACTGCGCTCTGCACACGCACGGCCACTTCTGCGTTACTGCGCCGGCTGGGCTCTGCACACGCACGGTCACTTCTGCGTTAACGCGCCGCCTGCGCTCTGCACACGCACGGCCACTTCTGCGTTAACGCGCCACTTGCGCTCTGCACACGCATGGTCACTTCTGCGTTAACGCGCCCGGCTGCGCTCTGCACACGCACGGCCGCTTCTGCGTTAACGCGACGGCTGCACTCTGCACATGCACGGCCACTTCTGCCTTAACCTGCAGGCTGCGCTCTGCACACGCACGGTCACTTCTGCGTTAACGCGCCGGCTGCGCTCTGCACAGGCACGGTCACTTCTGCGTTAACGCGCTGACTGCGTGAATTTTATGTGCAGTTCGGATGAATGGCTGAATTTGCGCTTGTAGGATCCGTAACAACGCTCACTCTTCATGAACCACCACTCAATTCATAAGCGGTTATCGTGAATGGATAAAAGCAGTTCCTGAGGAATACTATGGACATTTTGAGTATGGCGGAGGGTATACTAATGTGCACTCATAACATCCATCCATCCATCCATCCATCCATCCATCCAGAGGCGGACTGGCAATAAAAAACACCTCAAGAATTGATCGGGGGGTGGGGATCGATTACTAAATTTGTGGGTCATCCGGTTAGCCACCAATGAGGTAAAACATTATGCATGAATCATCTCCTACGATAGACCTGGAAATACACCACGATCGACCGAAAGGTCTGGCGCCCCCTGGTGTTACAGCCATATTGTGCCAGGGTTGGGAAAGAAAGACCGGTCCTCGCAACACCGAACTCCCCAATGGCCAGTACTGCCTGCACTCACACATTCAGAGCAAGCACGGGACACGCAAGCTTTTAGGCACCTCTTATAGGAAATATTACAGCGGTATTAACTTAAAAACCGTCCCCCAGCTATAAACTCCTCGAAAACATTAAAGAGGCACCACACCTCGCAATTTAAAATAAATGAATCAATCCTAAGCAAATATGAATTGAAATAAATATAAAAACAGAAATTGGTTGACTGTTCTGGGAAGCTCCTAAAAATCAAAGTATATATAAGTTCTGGCTGGGATCAGTTTATGCAGATGTGCAAATTTAAATGTAATATTCACATCTTACATGAGAGTTTGTCAGAAGAGGACATTTTAAAAATGTGCAGATGACTGCTTGGCCACAGAGTGGGTCTACAGAGTGTAATCTTTTTCCATAAGGAGGAAAAAGAGAAAAATATACAGCTTGTACGACTAGGCTGATCTGACCACCAGTTATATGACATACTAGTCATTTTCCAGGGAGAATATATTGTGAGGGACCCCAAAGTCCAGCCCTGGTGTACAGCAAGGTGTGTAAACAAAATCACTGCATTCAAACATACCCGAGCAATACAACCACTCCACTTGCAAAGTGATGGACAGACAGTCAGAGAGACATAAGGATGAACACAGAGAAGGAATGTGTCTTACCTTACTATAAAGGTTATATTCTGCCATGTCTATCCCTTGATTGGGCTGCAGACACTCAGAAAGTCTCGCCGAGTATCACATCCAGGAGTAGGACAGAGGGGCAGGTGTCTCTGTGCTGGTGTGATCTCTTAGTGGGACTGTCCTGTGAGCCTGCCTGAGCCTAACCCTCAGTCCAAACCTGTGGCTGCTTGAGCAACGACTCAGACCTGCCCCGACGGAGTTCACTGGGTGAAAGCACGTTTTTCCTGTGAAGGGGTGCTAATGACTCTCCTCCCAAACCACTCCTCGAGCTGGTATGGGGATGACACTGGATGGAATTAGGTAAGCAGGCACATTTATCACCTGTGAAAACACTACGCCGCTTCTTATATGGACCCAACCTGCAGAATATATGTAATGCATGCTATCTATATTACATCTATGCATTAGGTCTGATGCATTATTACTACTACTGTTATTACTATAGCCAGAAAAACGGGCCTTTAGGTTATAAACAGACGGGACTGTCAAATTAACCCAAGGATGGACGATCCTAAGCAGGGGACACCTCTTTTGGGGAGGCAAATCTTGGGCTGACATGGCAATTAAGACTGATTTTTAAATTTGAATATAAACCGAAGCCAGGGTCTTAGATCACCAGGAGTCTGCTTGGTCTGAGTGTGTGTGTTGTCATGATGAAATGATCACAGGTGTGTGTGGAGATAAACACATGATTACCACCACAGACGTTACACCTCAGCAGATCCAGTGGTTAACCACTCATACTTCAAAACAGCAGTATTGAGGCAGCTACTGTGGAATTTGCACAATAGCGTTGCTGGTCTCACCACACGGCCCACTGGGCGGCATCAGCTAACATGGCCTGGGATATTTACCATATCTGTCGTCACACCAGCAAATGATGAGAAGGGACCTGCTGATGTAGCCATTGAAAGGCTAATATTGAGCAGAGCCACCCACAGGCAGGCCTGGGGCGTCCCACCTAAATGGCATTTACGGGCTGGTGTCAGAATGCAGTCAGAGAGAGACGTGCCCGAAAGACACGCCTCTCGGCACAATACGACAGACGCCGCCTGGATCTGGTCAGTCCAGTTCTCAAATCTGGCAAGATGTACCACACCTGTCTTATTAGGTTGCATAATACTATGACGGTTGACTGCCATCTCTAGGTTTTTGTTTGTTTTTAGTGCATCTGGTTGTTTCTGTGCAGCCAATCAGCTGCCTTGTGGGCGGCTCCCTAGTGTTGTTATTGGGTGGTCTTCTGTAGTGGTACCTCCTCACCAATACTGGTCGCCTGGCCAACACAGATTGCTTATAGAATGAGTTACAGCTAAAATATGTTACATCCTCTAAGGGGAAATATTGGTGTTTATTATCTTGGGAATGACTGTGAATTTCCCATGATGCATAATAAAATTTGTATTGAGTAACTGACTTATTGATTGGCTGATTGAGCACACAAATCTCTCACTGAGAGGTTCTACCACTGTCCTCCTAACACCCTCCCTTTAGGTTCCATCTGGGACCTAGGGAGCCCCAGCAGCAGCTTGTGTGGACAGACTTGCCACATACAATTCCTGGGCCCGTGACAACATTACTTCAGCTGGACCCCCGTGACACACAACCCTTCCCATCTGTACCATCTCCTGCCCCAGGCGCCTCCTTTCTGGTCACCTCCCTAAAGATGGGGGGCCTGCTTGTGAGTTTTTAGTCAACCACAGCTGTCCTATTAATGTTCAATATTTTTGGACAGCCGTATCACCTCCTTTTTTTTGCTGTCAGTTGGCTGTTATGTAAATCTCATCCCATAACACCTGCAGGACTTTGGCCTCAAAAGAACGTCTGGAGTGCCTCTGAACAAGGACATTTCAGGCCAAAGTTGAGCAACTACTGCCCCCTGGTGCCCGGAACATTAAAGGTTCTATAAGAATATTGAATAAGGACATTGAAATAGGCATTTCATAAAACACATTTAAATCAAATTTATTATTCATACTTTATGATAAAATATTACAGTAATGATAGGGATAGGTGTGCATGAGTATGTGTGTGTGTGGGGGTTTGCATTGATGACATTTGAGGACCAAAACGTCTCCAAAGTGTGGTAAAACCTGAAATTTCCCTACTTTTTTCAGGTCCCCATTTGGATAACCTCAATTTTATAGAAATCTGTAATGCAATCAAAAAAGTAAAAATGCCAAAAGTCTTGTATTTGGGTTGGTTACTTATGGTTAAGGTTAGGGCTGGGTAGGGGTTAAGGGTGCCGTGATTGGGATTAGGGTTTTTCCCATAGAAATGAATGGAAGGTCCCATTTAGATAGGTACGTGTGTGCGTGTGCGTGTGTGTGTGCATGTGCGTGCGTGCGTGTGTGTGTGTGTGCGTGTGTGTGTGAGAGAGAGCGCGACAGCTCAGTGTTCTGTTCAGGCTGCCTCGTTCCCTGTAGCTGGACGTGGCCCCGCCATCCTTCTGAAAGGGTGGACCAGCTGTGTGTGGAAAGCGGGCCGAGTCAGAATCTCCTGCAGCCGTCTCTGGTGCTGCTCCTGGGAGGCCAGCTGCTGCTGGAGCTCCTGTTCCAGCGTCGCCTGCTGCGACAGGCGGATCTGCTGCCGGCCCTGTATCTGGGAGAGCAGGTCGGCTCCGTACTCCTGACGGGCCTTTCTCAGGCTGCGGGGTAGAACCAGATGGGGTCGCGGTTATGGTTGCCGTCGGCCTGGTCCATATCTTAGTGCACGAACCTTAAATACCTCTCCTTCTCCTGCTCTTCCTTCTGCTGATGCACCTGGATGTCTCTCTTCTGCTCTTCCCTCTCCTGCTCCAGCTGAACCTGTTTCTCCATGTTCACCTCCACTAGGGGGAAACTGCACATGACGTACAGACCTATCGAGGGACCCCTGGCCAATTAGCTGTACCGCCTCTCCCCAGCTCACGTTTCTCCTGGATCTGCTGGCGCCGAGTGTCCATCACCTCCCTCATGAGGCGGTTGCGAGCCTCCTGCCCCGCGCGGTACTGCTCCCCCCTGCGCTCCCAGGCGCGCTGCAGCTCCTCCTCCAGCAGCTGCTCTGTCTCCTCCTCCAGGTGCCTCTGTTCCTCTGCCTGTTTGGCCAGGTACTGCTGGTAGCTGTGCTGCTCCCGCTGCGCCTCCTGCTGCTCGCGGAGGGAGGGAGGCCGGTCAGGCAGGCTCTGGCTCGCCACCCTCCTCCTGCCCATCCCTCTCCTCACCTTCTTGCGCTCCTGCTCCTGGCTCTCATCTTTGTGCTCCTGCAGCAGCTCCTGCAGGATACGCATATCCAGGGCCAGCTCCTCCTGTTGCTGCTGCGCCAGTCGCCTCATCTTCAGCCTCAGTGCACGGTCCAGCTCCCCGCGCACGCGCTCCTGCTCCCGCCGTCTGCGCTCGCGCTCCCGCTGCTCCTCCAGGAGTTGTAGCTTCTGCTGCTCCCGCTGTGCGAGACAGACACGTGGGGTCACACCGCAGCGCTCGCCCTGCCCCCCGCCCTCTGCCCCCACCCCCGCGTACCAGGAGCTGGGCCTGCTCCTCTTTCAGCTGCTGGGCCTCGGCCCTGCGCTGCTCAGCAGTCTCCATTTGGGCACGCAGGACGTTCCGCTGCTGCTGGGCGCTGCTGCGCTGCTGCTGAGCCTCCCGCTCTGCCCGCTCCTCCTTCGCCCGCTGGTCGGCCTCCCACAGCTGGGCGAAGAGCCGGTCCTCCTCCAGGTGCTGCCGGCGCACCTCCTCTCGACTGCGCAGCTGAGCAGCACGCTCCGCACATACCTGGTGTTGGCGCCTGCGTGCCTGCGTGCTCCGCAGCTCCTCGCTCTGCTCCCTGGGATGCAGGTGCTCGTAAGCATCCACTCAGCCTATGTCCCCTGCCCAGGGCACCCCAGGTCCCACTCGACCCGTCACCTGAACAGCTGCTCCAGCCTGAGTAGGGCCTCCTTCTCCCTCTCGCTTTCCCGCCTCTCCTTCAGCAGCCTCGCCCTCTCGCGCATTTTAGCCTGCCTCTCCAGCGCTGTCTCCTCCTGTGCCTCCATCTCTGACAGGACCTCCTTCTCTTCCATCTCCAGCAAGGACCGCAGTCTGGGTGCCAGGGAGACGCAGCTCTATTCATATAATCGGCGGATTTCTACTGTACCCCAGCATTCCATCCCGTTTCCTGCTAAAATGACCACCTGTCCCTGCGGTCCTCCAGGCTGACCGTGCGCTGCCTCACTGCATCCTGAACCCGCCTCTCGGTGGTTCGATGCACCATACGGCGCTCTGTGCTGATCTCCCACTGGTTACGGACCTCGCAGGCCTTCTGGTAGCGGGTGAAGTCCGACACCCCGGCAAGGGCAGCCTCTTGCCGCCTCCGGTCAAGGATGAGGAAGTCGGGCGGTATTGTGGACGGGTGTCTCGCCCGCTGGGGAGTCCGATTAAGGTCAGTTTATTGCGGTTAAACACTGGTATGCACAGAACGGTGAATTTATATTTAATCTGTTTAATGTCACCACGGGTATTTACTTCCTTATATTTTGATCCTGTCGGCGGTTATTGCAGATCGCATTGTGAACCGCGGCGACCAATCGTGCTTAACGTGATCGCTCACCAGGGCCACGGAATGCGGCGTCGGTCCGGTGATCTCCCGGCAGGCCGGCCTCCCTTTCTGTCCGACCGGCATCCTCAAGTGGCGCTTTCGCTCCCAGTCGGACTTTTACCTTTTCTCACAGTTGAAAGCGCAGGACGGGGCAAGTAGCGAGACAGCGCCGATCTGTCGGGCGCCGCGTTTGTTTAGGGAAGTGTTGCTATGGTGACCGAAGCGCGCACCCAGATGGTGCGACTACCACGTGCTTTAATCTAACACCAAGACACGCACCCCTGGGGGGAAATTATGCTTTATTCTGGTCTGTGTTTAAAATTCACAGTATACAGCACGTTTAATAAGCTTTAATTGTGCGCATGGACTACCCGATTTAAATCAACCAAAAACGCCTTTTCGAGGGGGTACTGACAGAACAGACACCTCAAAGCACTGCACACTGGTACGTGTCAGACTCCTTCGTGTGACGGTTTACAAGACGACATACAGAAAAATAAAATAAAACATCAGAGATGTATATATGCATATAAATTCGGTGTAGCAGAACGAAAATAAAATGAGGGTTTTTTTCTTGCCACGCACACCGACCCAGGCTACACAAGTGTACCAATTCGTACCTTTGCTTGTCACTGGGGCTGTACCCTTAAGGGTCTGCCAATAGTACCCTTAGCTGTAGGGGGAGGAACATCCCCAAGGTAAAATCAGCATTAATGTACCCCCAGTCGGACGGATTGGGACTCTCCCAAATAGGCCCACCTCCCGTATGCCTGCAAACAGCCACTGCCAGGGTCGTCCTGAGACTGTGCCACAGTACTACAGCAGTCAGGGTAACAGCCGCATTTTACCGCATCTGCCGTCTATAATTCAGCCAAATTTAGCACTCTTTTGACCTGTGATTAGGATCTGCTCACTGCAGCACACATACGTCACTTAAATGCTGTGCAAGTATACTAAACCTTATTTCCATAATACGGTAATTTTATATTATGTTTGGTATAAAACGATTAAATGTAAAAACATTATTATTAAAATCACTATTAAATGTATATGAAATGCATTGCATTTATGTTGAACACTATGGTGTTTCATTACAAACACTGAACAGACACCGTCCATGTAGTTCTTGTACATAAATGTGTCACAGTTATAATGCTGTGATATCCAAAAAACAAATCACTCAGAATGGAATTAACCTGACAGCTAGCCGGACAGCCATTCTGTACTTTTCCAGGATGCCCAGGTGGCCAGTCCACCTCTGCCCCCAGTTGAACAAAAATTTTCCTCATTGTCAATTTCTGTACCTTAAAAAGGTACAAGTACCTACATTTAAGGGTACCACTGGCAAACCCTTGAGGATGCAGCCCCAGTGACAAGCAGAGGTACAAACTGGTACTTTTTCTGATAGCTTACATTTGTATATCCCATTAAGTAGTTTAAGTTGAAATGACCAGATAAGTAGTTTATTTAGTTAAACTATCAAGGTTATCAAATCTGACAGTCCAGCACCTGTCCATTTACATCACATAGTTCCCCGTCTCCCAGCCAAGGCCTCCCATGCACTCTCACACACTCATATTACAGATATGGTTCTCCCATTTTTCAGGGTTGTTCATTGTCCCTTTGCATAGCCATACCACTGGCTTTTAGCCCAACATCTAGCAATCATATGGTCGAGAAGATGCACTGGTGTAACTGTTCCTAAGGACAGACGACACCAAAAGCAGTAAAGTCCTGGCCTGGTGGATGCTGTGCTTCGTGAAATTGTCCACTACCATTGTGTTAATGAGCGACGTTTTCTTCAGTAGTGCTTATTGTTAGGAAGTCTCACCCAGTCCAGATAAGTGTTTTAGGTCCAATACGAAATGTGCTGTTCATGAGGAGCCACTAGAGGGGGCTGGAGAACTGAGCAGGAAATGTAGGACAGTAGGTGGGATTGCTCAGGAAAGAGCAGGGGGAGGGTATGGAGTAAGATGACAAATTGGGGTTGCTGAAAACAGGCCTGTCGAGGTGGTCCTCTGTCGGGGGTGTATCATCCTCACTGGCACTCTGGGGCAAGTAGCTACCCATGGAAGTGGGCAAAGCAGACAAGGGTCCCAAGGAAGGGGCATCCATCTGGGGCTCAGGCCCCTGGGGAGACGTGTCCAGCACTTCAAGAATAGTTTGTATCTTTGTGTAGGTGATTTCATTGGACACAGGGTTAATGGAAGGATGTACGCGGCCTGAGGGGGGTGTCTCGGGCCTGCGAGTGGGCTCTACATGGAGCTGGCCACTCAGCCCCTGCCGGGAAGGGTTCTGGACCTGTAGGCAGCTATAGTGTGTCTCTTCAAGGAAGCTCATTTCGCGGTTCAGCTTCAGCTTTGCTGTCTTGTGCTGTTTCTCCACAATATGAAGCTGGTCATGGTTACAGGGCTTCATAACCATCAGTAACACTCCCTATGAGTGAGAGAAGAGAATGATGCTTGCGCAGGTCTTAGACATTCCTGTGCAGGTCATAGACATGCCTGTACAGATCACATTTCCAGGGTAGAAGCCCTGCATAAGTCATACATAGACTGACCACAGAATGTCAGATGTAGATGGTCAACAACAACCTCCATGTCACCATGGCTGTGCACCAGCTCTGAGAGTCTGGGGCACAGAGAGCTCACCTTCTCTGTCAGCCACTCGTTTGAGATCTTCGGCTGCGGCACCTCAGAGTAGAAGATCACTTTGAGCCTGTTGGTGGAGAGCCGGCATGAAAATGGACAACGTGCTTCACAGACGCCGTAGTGAATTATGCCATGGTGGACACCAGACGACGGGAGGTGGGGAACGTACCATCTCCTGTATCTGCAGCAAATGACCACGATGAAGACCAGGAGGCAGCTGATGACCGCGATGGTGATGAGGATCATCACCAAGACCATGTGGCCTGTAGAAGGGAACACTGTAGATTAGGGCTTCCGCTACAGCTTTCGGGGCCTCCTGTCCACCGTGAGCACCACCCACACCAAGCACCTACATCAGGTACACCTGGCTAAACATCTGTCCAAATCAGCCCCGACATCACTGTTTGAAAAGGTAGCTGTCTGCATTTCAGCTAAATTCAGCAAAAGTATTGTAGATATGCTAATGTCACAAAAGTGACTTGATAACAAATACTAAGAAAATGAGCGCTGATGAGTGTTATGAGTGATTTTACAAAACATGAAAAATGTCCGTAAATAAAAAAAATGTGGATTATGGGTATACAAATGCAGAAGGTAAAACGGTCCAAAGTAGTAATGAGACAGAAAAAAGGGGCAGAGAGATACTGGAGTCTCACCATCTACTGGAATGTCTATGGAAGCGTCCCTTGGTTCACTTTCACCCGCCTGTGTGTAGGCCGTTACTGTGAACTTATAGAGTTTTGGGGGGAGGCTTGGAAACCTGTATTCCAGGACATCAGGATCGTTCACATTCACTGGCAAAATAAGATAAAAAGAGGTGGGGGGGACACACAAACATCATATAACCAACACTGATCATGTGATCATGTGAGAAAAAACATACATGCGTAATAAGATGTGACATAATGTCTCTAAGCTGGATCTACAGTCTACCATGTTGCCATGTTCTTCTTGCTGTCCCTGGCCGAGCTGCGGCATCTGTTACCTTTTTGCACATCAGGCGGGTCACATTCGATGATGTAGCCACGGATGAACCCCCTTTGGCTCTCCAGGGGAATCCTGCCCCAGGACACCACAGTAACAGCCCCCTCCGTCTTGACTTCCAGGTTCTGAACAGGCGCTGCTGGAACTGATCAGGACAGGCATCGAGAACAGAGGAAATCAGGATAACATGGTGACGGAGCCCAGGGTAAGAGAGGCAGGGCCCAGGTTGAGAGAGACAGAACCCTGGCCAAAAGTGGTGGAGCCCATGCTGAATGAGGCAAGGGCCAGGCTGAGAGAGGCGGAGCCCAGGCTGAGAAAGGCGGGGCCTAGGTTGAGAGAGGCGGAACTCTGGTCAAGAGCGGTGGAGCCCAGGCTGGGAGAGGTGGAGCCCAGGTTGAGTGAGACGGAACCCTGGTCAAGAGAGGTGGAGCCCAGGTTGAGAGAGGCGGAACCCAAGATGATAGAGGTCAGGCCCAGGTTGAGAGAGATGGAACCCTAACCAAGAGAGGTGGAGCCCAGGCTGGGAGAGGCAGGGTCCTGGTTGAGAGAGATGGAACCCTGGCTAAGAAAGGAGGAAGCCTGGCCAAGAGAGGCAGAGCCCAGGCTGAGAGAGGCAGGGCCCAGGCTGAGAGAGGCGGAACCCAGGCTGAGAGAGGTGGGGCCCAGGTTGAGAGAGGCGGAACCCATGCTGAGAGAGGCAGGGCCCAGGCTGAGAGAGGCGGAACCCAGGCTGAGAGAGGTGGGGCCCAGTTGAGAGAGGCGGAACCCAGGCTGAGAGAGGTGGGGCCCTGGTTGAGAGACGGAACCCTGGCCAAGAGAATTGGAGCCCAGGCTGGGAGAGGTGGAGCCCAGGTTAAGAGAGGTGGGGCCCAGGCTGAGAGAGGCGGAACCCTGCCCGAGAGAGGCGGGGCCCAGGCTGAGAGAGGCGGAACCCAGGCTGAGAGAGGTGGGGCCCAGGTTGAGAGAGACGGAACCCTGGCCGAGAGAGGTGGAATCCTGCCCAAGAGAGGCGAAGTCCAGGCTGAGAGAGGCGGGGCCCAGGCTGAGAGAGGCGGGGACCGGGCTGAGAGAGGCGGGGCCCAGGCTGAGAGAGGCGGGGCCCAGGCTGAGAGAGGCCTACCCATGCCACTCACCTAGCTCCTGTATGTACCCCTCCTTCCTCTCCAGCAGCTCCAAGCTGGCTTGGCAGCTGTAGATGGTGAGGATGTACTTCTCTCCTGGAACAAAGCTCGCTGGAGGACAGGCGTCACCCAGACCAGCCACAAACACAAACCGGTCAATGGCGCCCTCTTAAGGAAAGGGGATGCACAAATGCAGCCTTCTTTACATGCTAGCTGTGCAAGAGCTAGGGGAGCCTCTCTGGGCGGGGAAGGAATGGTGGGGGGTGTTTCCAGTAAGAGAACACTGGGAGCGCAGAGGCCTGGTATGAACACTTTAATGCAGGATGAGGGGATGGATAGCTGATAAACAAAGGTTGCCATTCTGCTCAGTCACATGAGCAGCAGTAATTAATCTGCTGCCTGTGGTCTACAATAGGGCTGCTCGATTATGGAAAAAATCATAATCACAATTATTTTGGTCATGATTGAAATCACGATTATTTTTACACGATTACTCATTGACGTTGGAAATATGTTGCATCTATTGAACAGAACAGTGAATTCTCCTTAAAACAGATTAAGACAGATAAAACAGATAAAGGCAAACAAGATCAACAATGTAGTGCACTTCCACAATCTTTTGAA
>JAODKN010000114.1:20306434-20321699 GCA_026774425.1 Petrocephalus zakoni
AATACATTGGTCTTATGGGAATTCGGCCGGGGACTAACGAGTGATTCGACATAGGGAGGTTTTCGACTTAAGGAGGTCCGACTGTAACTGGAAAGTGGTGGAAACTGCGCAAGGAATCCACAGCAAAGTGTAGGTGGTGTGAGAGTCGTTCACAGGCACTGCTGGGGAAGCTGCTCACCCGACCAGCTGAGTAACTCTTTGACTCTTTATACTTTTTTTTAAATAAAACCTTGGATTTGTACTTTCTGGACCTGAGTTTGCCCCAGAGCACCAAGGAAATCAAGGTTTTTCCTAATCATAGCCCAAATAGAGCAGGTCAGTGCAGTGAGAAGCTGTGTACTCTGGCCATCGAAGGAGCAGAGTTCCGAAGAGAGACTCCTGATAAGCGTGAAGCTCTGTGGAGCAAGGCACAGATGAAACGTAAATCGCATTATTCTGCCACAGCTGCAGAAGATGGATTTGGATAAAAGAACACCTTGCCAGCCCCAAAGCACAGGACGGGATCCATTACGGGGGCTTTGGGGGGCTGGCGGCCAGGGGATCAGGAAATGCTGCATCAACAAGTCCTTGAAGCAAGTTTTCCTGAGTTGCTCAAATTGAAGCTGAAAGAGTTCAGGTATTTCAGTACGACAACAATCCGGAACATACCCCCAAATCAACCATGAAGTATTTACAGGAAGGGAAGATGAAGGCTTTGGAAAGGCCTTTGGGTCCCCAGACTTGAGTTTTCCTGAAAATCTGTGGGGAGATCTCAAACATGCACTGTGTTTTTTATGGAGACCTAAGAATAGCTCTGAGCTAGAAATGCTTCAGGAAAAATTCCCAGAGCAAAAATAGAAAAGCCTTCTTCGCTGGCTGAAAGAACTGTTTGGAAACGTGTATGTCGCCAATGGAGGTGTTACTCAGAAATGACATGGTGACTATTAGAAAAAACAAATATCACTTATGCCAGCCACCTACATAGAGATGTCATGTTTGACTTGTCCTGGACAGGGATTGAGGCACACCTTGCAAAACATACTTTTCCATGCTTGTTGACTGGCCTCCCAATTTCCGTGATAGCTGCGTCCGCCCACTATATAGGGCTTATTCTTCAGGGCCTTGCGGGGACCCAGAAGTATGTTTAACTGAGTGTGGTTTAACCTGTGGTTGTAATTCGGGTTGTGGGATCTTTATCGGGGCTCCCTTTGCCTTTCCTCCGCATGTAATTCGGGCTGCGGGATCTTTATTCGGCTCCCTTTGCCTTTACAAGCCAGCAGCACTTTTAATTTTCTCCGTCCTTTTTGCGAGTTGTTTTCTGAAAAGAGGGAAAACAGGACTGATGAGAGCCGTGTGTGGGGAGCCCTCTGTGGTTTACGGCACCTGTCTTATCAGCGCTCCTCTGCGCGTCCCTCTCTCCCGAAGTGCCCCTTTGGATGAGTAATGTGGTCATATCTCATCTGAGCATGAGGGATACGAGGGCTTGAGGTAAACACACGGGCCAGGAGTCGCATTACAACACTTTGTGTTTATACTTTAAAAAGTGGACAATGAGAAAAGTGGGGATGAAAGGGCCGTTTGTCATGCACAAGGCCTGCTCAGAGAAGGAGCTCTGGCCCGATGACGGTGGAGGGGAGACAGCCGTGTCAAGTCAAGGTTCTGGAGTCCTGCTGGGAGCCTCTCGATGGCAGTGCATGGCTGTGGCCAAGGTGTCTGCATAAAAATGCTCCTCTGCGTCTGGAAGTGTTTGTACAGCATTTGTCTGGGGCAAATATCTACCTTTGTGTTGTTGTACAAGTGGAGACAACGTAGGAACTGTGCACCCAGAGAACCTCCTGGGATGTATCCACCCCCCCAGAGTCTTACATGAGCTTCAAAGGTCCTGCTCCCATGTGCTCTGGTCTCTCACAAGCAGCGTGATGGCATTCTCGAACAACACACATCATCTTTGGCCAAACGCGTGAGGTGAGAACCTACACATAGCTTCCATAATGGCTTCCCCACAGGCCAATAACGTCAGAGGGATGTAGCAATGTTTGCTCGGCCTGTAACACTAACATTTAAAGGCTTCCTGTAATATTATAAACTACTTCATAGGTTAGAAACATCAGCAGGTGGCGCTGTTTTCAGACGCAGCGTTAGCCAATTCTCGACTTCACTGCAGTCAGTCGGGAGCTGTCCAGGGCTTATGCTTGTCCTTTTTTTAAGATGGCAGCTGACCTAATATCAGATCCCGTGGAGAGTCTAACTGGATGAATTTTATATGCTAGCTCTAGCACCAAACCTGTAGGCCAGGGACAAAGCCTGCTGTCTTGAGCCTGACCTGGCCCAGGAATTGTATTTTATTTCCATAAGCAGAGCATGCACTATTCCTCTGTACTAATAGGTAGCGCTGGTGGGCTCTGGACTCTTCAGGTCAAAGAAGCCACAGATCTGCTCTCTCATGACCACTGAGCCTGTTACGTTGGAGATCCACAATGCATTGTGGGACAGCTTGAACCTCAGCTGCTCCCCCTCCCGTGATACATTTTCTTAGAGTTTCTGTGATTTATATTCCTCTCCTGTTCGATATCCTAGTCCTGCTCCCACCCCAGTTTGGCACCTTTGTTCCATTCAGTCTTTAACCCCGGCCCCAGTCTCTAGACATTTCTGCAGGACAGTCAGAGCCAGAGGTCTGGTCCACAGAGACACCGGGCCTGGTTGGGCCTCTCCTGGTCTTGCCGGGCTCTATAATGACGCTCTCTTCCCTGGGAGTGATACATTACAATCCAAATGAAAGGCTGAAGTCTTCACCTTAATGTGCAATCAGCAGGGTGTTGGCAGAATGGCCTCACTTCACAGACAGGAAGGCCTATAAGCCTTCCTCTTTTTCAGGAGACATTCCCCGGGTGACAGCCTAATCCATCTCCCTCTAAATGGCACCACCGGCCGGTTCTGGTGCTATTGAGGTCTGGACAGCCAGGAGCGCCGGTTCTGGTACCAGAGTGGCTTCTGATTAATGAAGCAGGTGGTGTCCTTCAGCCGTTAATAGCTGGGTGTGGTCGAGGCTGCATTCATGTCTCCGAATGTGGGCTGATCCTCCGCGAGCTGCATATCTGCGTCATTAGCATACACTCCGCCTGCCCCTGCTGATGTGCAGATGTGTGCGTCATGCCGGCCGCCTCTCAGCACCACGACCTGCCGACCTGGCCACCGCTGCCCACGCCGCTGTCCTGGTTCTGTTACTGTCAACTTCTGAAGTCATGTTGCTCCCAGAGCTGCCAGAGGTCTGACATCCCGAACCTGCCCGATAACTTAATGCTGGAATATTTTGTGGTATTATTGCAGACACAGTTGACTGTTTTTAATGTATAATGTTAATGAGGTTATTCTGACTAAATTACTTCAAAAAGAGGTTCTGTGAAGAGAGATTTGTTGTTATTTTAGGGAGCGATGACGTGCCTGCGACCCCAGCCCTGTGCCTTCTGTATCAGCTGGCTTCAGACACTAGTCATTTTGGCTTTTCCCTATAGGTGCCTTTTATCTGCAGTTCTTAGTGGGGCCCCCGAAAGGCTTCTGCCATCCTCGCTGGTCTCTTCCCAATCCTCGTGGCAGAGCTCCTGGCCCTGTAAGAGGCCAGTGACACCAGAGCCGTGGGCACCCTGGCATCCTCTGTAGCAGATCGGGCGATGGGTGGGGGGGCTGAGCTGGGCGCTGGCATCCTGTGGGGGGTGCAAGGAGGTGATGGGGGAACAAAAGAGCTGAGGGGGGTGGATCCCGGCCGGGAATCGGGTGACACCCGGACACTGGGAACACCTCACCAGTGTCAAAGAGAGCTGTCAGAACTGGACAAAGGAAACAGCCGGATGGGGTTTCAGAGCATGAAAGGGAGCCCACCCCCCCCCCCCCCACAGGAATGGCTGGGGGGGGGATTTCTACCTGCTAAAAGCCCCCCATCTCACAGACCTTTCTGATGTGAGGCCTTTGTGGTGTGGCCCCCTATCCGGCTGAGCACCCAGCGGCTTTGCCTGACCACCAAATCCCAGCCCTGACTTTTTGCTGTTCCCAAAGGGTGGGGCTTACGCAACAGCATACCGTGCCAAGCCTAGGGAGCCCTGCGCGTTGGGGCCTAGGGAGGAGCCCTGTGCGGTGGGGCCTAGAGAACCCTGCACGGTGGGGCCTAGGGAGCCCTGCGCAGTGGGGCCTAGGGCAGAGCCCTGCGCTTTGGGGCCTAGGGAGGAGCCCTGCGCGTTGGGGCCTAGGGAGCCCTGTGCTTTGGGGCCTAGAGACCCCTGCACGGTGGGGCCTAGGGAGGAGCCCTGCGTGGTGGGGCCTAGGGAGGAGCCCTGCGCGTTGGGGCCTAGGGAGCCATGTGCTTTGGGGCCTAGAGACCCCTGCGCGGTGGGGCCTAGGGAGGAGCCCTGCGCGGTGGGGTCTAGGGAGCCATGTGCTTTGGGGCCTAGAGACCCCTGCGCGGTGGGGCCTAGGGAGGAGCCCTGCGCGGTGGGGCCCAGCGTAAGACTGGGCTGCACAATAGAGCCAGCATGCAAGCTTTTGTGTGCATCACCGGTGCGAGGAGAATAGCAGCAGTGGGCTGGCCGCTCGCGTGCCTGACAACGGGAGACGGAGCCCCCCGGCCCGGGGGAGAGACACCGCCGTCAGCCACGCCTCACGCGGCCCCTTCTGCGCCATCTGTGCCTGCCTGTTTCTAATCAGCCTTATCTCCTCTACACTGCAATGCAGCACTTTATGGCTAACCCAGCCATCCTAATAGGCTGTGTCTGTGCAGAGGCACACAGGCGAGAGCACAGGACGCCTCTGAATACACCCAGGATATCGTCTGGAGCATGGGGGCTGTGCAAGACTGTTTTGACGCAACAAAGAAAAACCCCCCCCCCACCCCCACCCCCACCACCAGCCCCGAATCACGAAGGTGCAATCTTCACCACATTCAAACAGCACGAGGACGCCCACATCTGGAGATCTGATACCTCCGACGACCCGGTAAAGGGCCGCAAGGTGCAGGCCCGACGGGCCATGTGGGGGACTCTGTAATGCAAGCCTCATCCTGAGGCCGACGACGGTGAACTGCTGGCCTCTTCAGTGCCGTCTCAGACGGATTCAGCGATTCGTCAAAGGCTGGAGCGCAGCCTGAACGTATCGCGTTATTTGAGGGCAAAACCCCCATTACTCTGACTCCTGGCTTCGCAGTCCGTGATCGAGGACATCACACACATCATTTTTCGTAGCTTTTGAAATATTAGGCCTCAGTGACAAAAGAGCTGATTCATCGCACTATGGCTAGTATTCCTCAGCCATCACTAATATGGTTCTGTACAATTAGAGTCCTCAGCTAACCCGCCTTACTTGAAGTGAATTAACCAACAGCCCAATCGAGGCTAATTAATTACCAGCTCAGCTTACAAAAAGCAGCGGTCGGGGTCAGTGGGAGCAGCAGAAGGAGGCTGTGTCTTGGAGTGTGGTTTCCACACTGATATAAACCACAGACTATTGTTTTTGACATCATCATGAATTTAAATGTGTCTTTGATCACTGTTTTCTTCTATTTCGATGTAATATCCATAACCTTGGTTCATCTGGATAGAAACATAGAATAATGACAGTCCTCATTATTAAAAAACAGAAGACAGGATTATTAGAGATGAGGGGAGGACAGGCTACACCCTGCATTTAACTCATTAATTAATTACTTGAAACTTTTAATTTGACGTGTGTTGATTTTTTTTTTCTACCTCTGGAAAGTTCTCAAGGTTCGGTTTGCTGCCATGCTGATTGCTCTGTGTTTACAGCAATTATTGCAGTTTGTGTGGTAAAAATGACGCTTCCTAGATGACTGCGCCGCTGCAGCGACAGCGAGGCCTGGGACAGCCTCACAATCGCCCTTATCTCCAGAACAAAGGTGGCGTATCTGAGGCGGCCTGTGTTTGCGGCAGAAGAAAGCGACCGCGCCTGGGGGGTCAGGGGGACACGAATGCCTCCGCTTGCTGCCCTTCCGGTGCTGCATGTTCCCAAGCCCTCGAGGAGCGGGACAGCGTGACATTTAGAAGCCATTGATAGATGGAGTTGATGTTTCCCACATAAACAGGTGATACTCTGAGGGGAATCCTCATCCCTGACTCACCAGGCCAGGCGGCCATCATTTTACGGTTTATTTTCATCTCTGATCTGTAAACAGATGCGGCACTTGGACCTGAGCGAGTGCTCGGCCAGTTTCTCTCCTTGGCAGGAACCGCTATGAGTCGCCCACGCAGACTGGCCGTGTGACTGTCTAACGCAGGCCATAACGCGGCGTGAGGTGAGGCATCGTCACAATTCTCTGGAAATCTCTGACGAGCTCGTCAGATAAGTATCTTAACGTCAGCCTCGAGAAGTAAATAGGTTAAACAAGATAAAAGAGATTTATGCGCCCATTCTAAATAGGATAGACTTCTGTAAAGAAAACAAATAAATGTTTGTCTGGCATTTCAGCTGTTTTTAAACCTGAATTTTGAACCCTTTTTCAGATCTGTCTCCTGGCCCAGTTTGACCCGCTCCGGAGCCAGGCCAGTTCTGGAGGATTAACCTCTGGCCAAGCATGCAGTGAGGCCTGCGTTCAGACGGAACCCTCCTCTCAACCACCATCCTGACTCTCGGGTGCCTCGCGGAGAGCCAAGGTGCATGGCGACGTTACTCTCCAGCAGCCCGGGATCCTGTGCAGATGAGGTTGCATACCGTCGCATGTGTGAGGCCTTAATCTACTCTCCTCTCCAGCTCCACAGCCTCCCATCCGTCTGTGGTCTGTGAGCCGCCCAGCTGAACTCCCAGAGCTGTTGGACAAGACTGATTACTGTGTCTAACGCCAAATAACCTTTTCCATCACGGTTGCTCATGTTGACTTTATCCCTGTTCAGTTGACCAGGGTTCTTCCCTCAGAGCTTGCCTCCCGCGCTAGACCCATCGCCATATAAGGGCACCTCATCTCCAGGCCTGACCCCGGCTCCCGATCTGTTTTGAAATGCTATCCGTGTACGGTCTTCCAGAAACTTGCGAGAAGATAATCAGGGGGATGGTAAGTGGGTGTGATGGCGAGGCCCTATCCCAGCTTGTTGTGATTACGGGTCCTCCCGTGAGCCGGCATGCTTTGGTCTGGCCCACTCTCCTCAGTGCCGGGCTATGTGGCAGGAGGCAAACTGGGCCTGGTGCTGCTCGCTGCCATTTCAGCCTGGATGTTAAACAGTTGACAGTTTCCTGTTGCCATAATAGAGCAGAGTTTGACATGCATGCAGACACATTTATTCATCTCTATGCTGCTGCCGATCCCAACAGTGGGAGAATCCGACTGGATGCAGTGGGTGCGATTGAGTGTCAATTAATGCAAGCACTACTGGGCTACTGGGATCATTCTGAAAATGCTGCTTATGTAAACTCACCAAACGGCAATGGAGCTCTCGGCCTACGAGGGGCCCCTCTCTCAGGCCTGTGTGTCTTTAATCTGGTGCAGGAGGGGGTTGAACGCGCCTCACACTCCCCAACGTGGAGCCCTCGTGACAGATGGAGCCGCCGAATGGGTGCTCCGTTGTAACGCAGACTCAAAGTGTAACTGAGGGAGATTTACGGCCAGCGGCCTATCCGCCAGGCGTTCATGGATCCATCCCACATACAAAGGAACGTTCTGGAACATGAGTCAGTTTGGTACGGAGCACGTCTGAGGCAGCCTTCATGTTTTATCAAAAGATGCTCAATGAAACTGCTTTTGCTCATATTTACAAAATTATGTGGAAGCTTTTGAAGTCGGAGAGAACTTGTTTGTAATAGTATCTTGTAATTATATATACATATGTGTGTGTGTGTGTATGTATGCATGAATATCTGTATATGCATATGTATATAAGAGCCTCTGCCTGATTTGGACACTCGTTGACCATATGGCTAAAACAGTGTGTCAGTCCCCTACATATTAACTTGACATTTTGACTTATTAATGGAGGGATTGCTTTTTCTCGCATATATTGGTTAGATTGCTATTTCATTTCAGTCACCAGATGAAAGTGCAGCATGATTTCAAAGAGCTGCCGTTTTGGAAGATGGACCACACTTCACAGTAGAACCAAATTCCGTCTTTGGTTTTTGTGTGTGTTACTCGTTCTGAATGTGCTTTGAGTACCCAGTACCCAGAGCTGCTCACTAGTGACAGTTTGATAGTCACATTGCCAGCTTTGTCTGCAACATTGGTAAGCTAAAGAACCTGTATACCTGTTCAGGGAAGTGAACTAGTAAGTTCTCCCAGACCAGCCCCAATGCTGAAAGTGTTTCTGTTTCCAGGTAACTCATCCCAATGAACCACGAATGTTGACCAGCTGACGACCCCCCCCCCCCCGACTGACTGCACATTAATAACGTCATATCTTTACCTGAACAGACACATATATGCTGGGTCGGCGCCACAGGGGGGTCCGGGTGGGCAGGGTTGGGGGAAGGACACATTCAGACATTTGCTGCCCCTACCAGGACAGGGCTCACCTGTTCTAGCGCCAACCCTGTTCATATGTGACATCTCTAATGTCTTTTAATGCTCATATCTT
The DNA here is from genome assembly GCA_026774425.1 of Petrocephalus zakoni. NCBI lineage: Eukaryota > Metazoa > Chordata > Actinopteri > Osteoglossiformes > Mormyridae > Petrocephalus > Petrocephalus zakoni. The sequence goes on from JAODKN010000114.1 coordinate 20,314,975, forward strand.
TATCCTGAAGCCCCTCCTTTAAATCTGGGTAGAATGGCGGGGGCGAGATTAACATCAAGCTCCCGCTCAGGGGCGTGCAGCAACACCGACTTGCCAGACTGCATGTATTTTAGAATCAGGTTTATTGGCACAATATGTTCATATACACAAGGAATTTGTCTCTGGTGGCCCTCACACGTGAGATCAGTGCTTCCTAACTCGGTCCTCAAGGACCCAGACCGTTCTTGGGGTGGGGCGGCTTTGGAAACACTGCAGTAGACACATAACAATAAAGACAAGACAAGACGCTGGTCACATACACTTTGGTTGATATATACAATGTGCAACTGTTCTGCTCAGGGGCCTGACCACAAAAGCTCGTCCAATCAAACGGTGTGATGGTAAGGGGCGGGGCTTGTGGTATGCCACGCCAATGGCAGGGGCTCAAGTGCCCATTGTGGGCAGCATATTTTTGCCTGTGAAGCAGGTAGCCAATTTAAAATAAACAGAGTGGGGATCAGTGTGCAGTAGCTGCATTAAAAAAGGGAGGGGGTATTTATAAATAAACTAAGCATTCCTGCTTCTGTTTATGCATCGGGGGTCGGGGTGACTCCGTGCTCGGCCAGTGGTGTGACTAGTTATGCATTGGGGGTGGGGGGTGACTCAGTGGTTGGCGAATCGTGTGACTGTTTATGCATTGGGGGTCGGGGGTGACTCAGTGGTCGGCGAATCGTGTGACTGTTTATGCTTCCTGTTTTCTCTGCTGGTGGACCACTGTCGCCTGCTACCACTCAGCAGCCCGGGAGGCTGGCCCCGTTTCGATTGACCATCCGCGGGTTCACGGCACCTCCATGGCCGTCGTGACCGTGTGATTGGCTGTCCGCTGGGTCAAGGCACCTCCATGGCCAACGTGACCGTGCAATTGGCTGCCCGCGGGGTCACGGCACCTCCATGGCCGTCGTGATCATGCGATTGGCTGCCCGCGGGGTCACGGCACCTCCATGGCCATCGTGATCATGCGATTGGCCGTCCGCTGAGTCATGGCACCTCCATGGGCCGTCGTGATCGTGCGATTGGCCGTCTGTGGGGTCATGGCACCTCTATGGCCATCCTGACCGCGCGATTGGCCGTCCTGACCGTGCGATTGGTTACCCCCACCGTGCCACATGATTGGCCACCCCGGGGTCACGGCACCTCCATGGCCAATCTGACCGCGCAATTGGCCGTCCGCTGGGTCACGGCACCTCAATGGGCTGTCGCGACTGTGTGATTGGCTGCCCGCGGGTTCACGGCACCTCCATGGCCGTCGTGACCGCGCGATTGGCCGCCCCCACCGTGCCACGCGATTGGCCACCCCGGGGTCACGGCACCTCCATGGCCATCGTGACCGTGCAATTAGCCGTTCGCTGGGTCACGGCACCTCAATGGGCCGTCGTGACCATGCGGTTGGCTGCCCGCGGGGTCACGGCACCTACCTGGCTGATGTGACCACGCGATTGGCCATCCGCTGGGTCACGGCACCTCAATTGGCCGTCGTTACCGTGCGATTGGCTGCCCGCGGGGTCACAGCACCTCCATGCAGTGGGGTGGCAGAGGGGCTTTGTCGTTGGCGCCGGAGAATCTCGCCGTGCTTCTGTAGTGGGTGAAGCTTCTGAAGCAGGTAGTGCGGCTGCTTCACACTGCCGCTTGGCCTGTGGAAAAATGGCCCGGCTTGTTAGCATTCTCTGCCGCTCCTCCGGCCTCCCGAGCCCCCAGCTTACTATAAATATTTAAGCGGAACTGTTGACATGAAGATAACACTGACAAATTGCGTTAACATTTCAGCGCCGTGTCACCATGCCGAGCAGGTGATGTGCTTAATACTCACCGCCGTCACTATGCGTTGTGTAATTAATTTGGTTTCATGCCCCCCAAAAAATAGACATTTACAAATTCCCAGTGGACATGCAACCATTCTGCTGAGGACTTGACCTGGCAAAGCAATGGCAGGACTGAAATGCAGAGCCACACACCACCACCCCCAGGAGAGCTGGCACTGGCTAGTTTAGACATAAAGACCCACTGAGGTGCCCAAAATTTCTCCAAAGGCAGACAGTAGCGTAAAGATAGGAATGGACTGTGTAATGAAAAGGTTGCCAGTTTGAGTCCCCGACCCGCAAGTACTGCTGAAGTACCCTGAGCAAAGTACCGTCCCCAAGCAGCGCACCCCGGGCGCTCACGTAGCTGCCCCCTGCTGTGTCACGATGTCACATGGGTTAAATACATTGGATACATTGTATAGGATACATTGGTGTGCCACCAATGACGATTACTCACCTTTCACAATAACTGATCTGGCTGTATAAGAGTCCCCCACTGTCATCCGCTGTCCCCTGCTGTCACCTGCTGTCCCCCGCTGTCCCCCGCTGTCCCCTGCTGTCACCCGCTGTCATCCGCTGTCCCCTGCTGTCATCCGCTGTCCCCTGCTGTCACCCGCTGTCCCCCACTGTCATCCGCTGTCCCCTGCTGTCATCCGCTGTCCCCTGCTGTCACCCGCTGTCCCCCACTGTCATCCGCTGTCTCCTGCTGTCACCCGCTGTCCCCCACTGTCATCCGCTGTCACCTGCTGTCCCCCGCTGTCCCCCCACTGTCATCCGCTGTCCCCTGCTGTCACCTGCTGTCCCCTGCTGTCACCCGCTGTCCCCTGCTGTCACCTGCTCTCACCCGCTGTCCCCTGCTGTCACCTGCTGTCCCAGTTCAGCACATTGATGTGCGTCCATTGATAAGGGGGTCCCTCAGTTTCTGATGAAAAATGTTGCAATGGAGTCAGCTTTCCTTAAAAATCTCTAAAATCCTGGCGCTTGTCTCCTGTTTCAAAGCATGTCAGCCGTGGGAGAGCCTGCATCTTCAGGTCCACTAGCCCCACTACAGTGTAAACAACCTGGCCTTAGCAATCAGCCACAGAGCAGTTAAGCAATGCACTGCAGGAACAGCATTTTATGTATTGACCTAATCATCTCCTTCAGCTTTTGTTGAATGGGGGAAAATATGGGTCAATGGATAAAGAGGGTATGAGCTGAAAAGGAGATGAAAGAGTGCTAAAGATGGTCTTTACTGCTTGTGGGACATGGCCCTGGCGATGCCATACATGAGTCCTGGCATGAACCGCTGCCCCCTGCACGCCCTGCCACTCCCTCCCACCTCCAGCCCTCTCCAGCCATACTGAGCATTCAGTGGGGCGGGTGAGGGCCAAGAATTACATTGTATCTGTCTCTGTTATTGGCTTGATGACCCAAAGCTTCTGCAGGAAGCTTAAGGTGAGGTCACTTAGCAAGCTTGGGGGGGGGGGGGATGCACTGGTGATGATTTCAGTACTGAGGTGGCATGGGGAGAGCCATGTTCATTATTATCTCCTGACAGACCCACTAGAAGACAGATGCACATCTATCACCCAGCTTTTACTCTATAGCCCAGCTCCCAAAGGGGGATTCCCTTGTGAATTGGAACACTATTACCATTATCTCTGAGGTTACTGACCATCTCAAATGTTCACATGATGGTGCCGGTGAGCATGCTGTGTTCCAGTGATCACATGATAGTGCCCGTGAGCATGCTGTGTTCCAGTGATCACATGATAGTGCCCGTGAGCATGCTGTGTTCCAGTGATCACATGATAGAGTCCGTGAGCATGCTGTGTTCCAGTAATCACATGATAGTGCCCGTGAGCATGCTGTGTTCCAGTGATCACATGATAGAGTCCGTGAACATGCTGTGTCCCAGTGATCACATGATAGTGCCCGTGAACATGCTGTGTCCCAGTGATCCCGTGATGGCGCCAGTGAAAATACAGTGCTCCAGTGATCCTATGATGGTGCCAGTGAGCATACTGTGTTCCAGTGATCCCATGATGGTGCTGGAGAACATGACATCATCGCTGAGAATACTGGCCATCTTAAATGGGAACAGAGCAGGTTATTAAACAAACATACTATTTACCAGTGATCACATGATGGTACCGGTGAATGTCAGTTAAGGCAAGTCTTTCATTTCAATGCAGGTGCCCAAGTAAGGAAGACATTCAGTTGGCCGTAGGAAGAGAGCCAGGCTAACCCACGTGCAGCTCCTCCCTCTGGCTCACAGGAACACAGATGTGCTGTGTGATCGTTGTTCCATTCCTTGGGCACACGTGGCTCTGCGCCTTGCTTCTTCCTGGCAGGCTGTGCCGTCAGCTCTGAGAGTATTCATTTATGGCATGGTCCCAAGCACACAACATCAAAGCACAGAGCCACACTGCTAAATGATCCCATCAAGGGCAGAAGAAGAAACGAACGAGCAAAATGCAAATTCACAAGAGAGAAATGACATCAGAGGGGTGCTGTTTCGGAGATGCTGGCTCTGCTTCCCGTAAAGCTGCTGACGCGCCGGGCTGACCGTGCAGAAGCATGGACAGCTGCTGCTCCTGGAGTGTCACATCGAAATGCTTCCCCGTGCCATGAACAGCTGCTGCTCCTGCTGTGTCACACTGAAATGCTTCCCCATGCCATGAACAGCTGCTGCTCCTGCTGTGTCACACCGAAATGCTTCCCCGTGCCATGAACAGCTGCTGCGCCTGGTGTGTCACACCGAAATGCTTCCCCGTGCCATGGACAGCTACTGCTCCTGGTGTGTCACACCGAAATGCTTCCCTGTGCCATGGAAAGCTGTTGCTCCAGGTGTGTCACACCGAAATACTTCCCCGTGCCATGGACAGCTACTGCTCCTGGTGTGTCACACTAAAATGTTTCCCCGTGCCATGGACAGCTGCTACTCCTGGTGTGTCTCAGTAAAATGCTTCCCCATGTCCTATAATGCTTGCATGGCTTTGAATTTTCTCCACATCCCCTCCAACTCCTCCTCTCTGCCACGAGGGCACCATGAATCATTGCTCAGTCAAAGACAAGGTTGTTAATCCAAAATAACAAAACACATCTGTTGTGTGAAACCAAATGTTCGCATTTCAAAAGAGTCCACATTTTCTGCTGATGCAGAGCTGGAGCACCATCTTCAGATGAATGACTTAGTGGTTGTGGCTGGTGATCATTTATGTTATGTACGTATGTTTGCATGTTTCTTTTAATTGGATAAGAGATAAAATGTGGGCCTACTGTGTAAATCCAGTGCAGCATTGTTGATATAAAGTGGCAGCTGACGATGCATGATGAAAACCCCGACCAATGCGGTATTCAAAAGTAATGATGGAGAAGGTCATTTTGTAATAAGAAGTCAGCTGACTGCAAGAGAGTGCTATGTGTAATATTCAGAGCATGTGAGCGGAGCAGAGCGGTGAGAATTTCCGTTCCTCGCTCACAAGGCTTTTGGCTCTGCCCGCTCCTCCGCTCTTATTCGCACTAAGCCACTCTGCTCAATACCGCTCCTCACTCCTCTAAAATTTCCTCCCGCTCCAGTCCATTCGATCCATGCTCACTCCAATTTCAAAGAGGGAGGAATAATCTGCATGCCTAACAACTGTCACCTTAAACCTTTGTGAAATATTTTATAATTGTACAGATGAATTCTGGGTAGATTTGGGTACGCATCAGACTTGTGGTATGAGTGGTATCAGAGCGAAATTGGAGCGAGACAGAGCAACCGCCCGAATAAAAAAACTGCTCTGCGCTCTGACCAAATTCCACCCGTCCACTCCTTACTTACGCTCCACTGACATGCTCTGGTAATATTCAGTAGCAGTGAAATGTTTGTAAATGCCAAATGATAGGGTTGGTCACCTGACTGAAACACAGTAGCAATAGTTTGGGAGGAATTTGACCAGAGAGTGAAGGAAAAGCAGTGAACTGCTCAGCATATATGTGGGACCTCTTTCAGGACAGCTGGGAAGCGGCCAATGAGTGCCCAGCATATATGTGGGACCTCCTTCAGGACAGCTGGAGAAGCATCCCAGGAGGCTGCCTCATGAGGCTGGTGTAAAGGAGGAAGCAGGGTCAGCCAGTCCCAGGAGGCCGCCTCATGAGGCTGGCGTAAAGGAGGAAGCAGGGTCAGCCAGCCACAAATTAAACCTTAATAAGGGTAGCTGTGTCCAAAATTTTGACTGGTATTGTAGGAATTTGACTGGTATTGTAGGAATAAATTACATGTGTGGGTCCAAACCCAACCTAAACGGACAGCCGCCTGGTTGTTTTCTTATGCAAAGTTTGTGAAGACCTAAACACCTAGTTAGGCGCACTGGGCTGTGTACTGTGTAAAGGAAGATCATTTTGCCAAAACACTGCGTAAACATGACGTATTTTGAATTTCAGTGATTGGAACAAAATGAAAAAATAACACGTTGACTTTCAAACTCAAACAGAAAATCATACACAGGAAAACGTAGACAAGTCGATGAGTCATTTCTTTGTGTAAACAATTCCAAGGACTTTAACGGAAACTTACCGGGATACAGAAATTGTTATAAAGCAACCCAAGTCAATGTAAACACAGAAATGTACACATCAGACCACACTGTGATAGAGTCACTGGAGACCTCGCTGTTCCTCTTTAGCTCTTTGCAGGTTCTCATCAAGACCCCATCTAGTCTCACCATTTCCAAGGTCTTGTGGGAAAATCGGCTGGGCTGTCACCTCCTCCCATGCTGATGCCCTGTCCCTCTTGCGGTGGTGTTAGGTGTTGAGTACATGCTGAGAGTGGGACTGACAGGTTTAAACCAATTTCCATTGCTTGATTTTTATCTGTATTTGCCGAAACCAAGCGATGAGTGACGCTTTGCTCACAAT
>JAODKN010000114.1:20333808-20352812 GCA_026774425.1 Petrocephalus zakoni
CTTCGTGACCTTCTGCCGGACATGGTTAACATCTTCTGGAGTCCTGGGGCACTGCCATTTTGGCACAAACCTGACTCCTGAGGCTCTGCTGTGAGGTTGCTCTTGACATACAGAGCGGCACATCACATGTAGTCTGCTTCACATGGCTTTGCTGGACGATCCAGCGTGAGCCAACGGGGTCCCTGTGTCCTGCGGGACGGGGTCCCTGTGTCCTGCAGGACCGGCTTGCTTCAGCAAGGCGCATCTCCTGGCCGGTCTGTTTGTTTAAATTAACCAACTGCAATACATCTTCATAACCATGTCCACTGGCTCTGATCCTACTTCAGATAAGCTGAAGTGAACGTGCTCTGGATATGGGACAGGGCTGGTGGGGGGGGGTCAGTGACAGAAGTTTATGTGTAAACACTTTAGGATCACTTTGGCAGGCAATCGGGCAGCGTCCCAACTCCGTCAGAACACACGGGCCGCAGAACAGGCTTGGTGCCGTAACCCTACAGAACCACGCTAAATAAGACCAGTCCCATGGTGCATTGCGCCCCATGTTCATTCTTAGGGAAGTTAGCAAGTAGGACCTTCCCACTTTTGGTACTGAGAAACACCCCTTACCTAGCCTTCCTCTCCTTCTGCTGACCTCGTCTGCTTTACCCATCCCGTGGCTTTTGACCCCTGACCAGAGCGGTCACCAAATCCCTGGCTCTCTCACCCCCCGTGCTGGGTGTCAGCCCCCCCTCTCTTTACTCACACAAAGGCCTCCTCAGACGCTGGCCTTGTCAGCACCGTGCCCCCGGAGGGAGCCGCTCTGAGGGATCCCTGTCTGCTTTGCCGCACTGTCCGCCTGAATCACCATTGCACTTCAGTCAGCCTTCAAAGGCTCCTTTGCGTCACAGCGTTTTCAGCCTTCATTGTTTCTTTCCAGGGCTATTTGATATTTCATTGTGCCTGCGTTGGTATTCGGATATCGCCTGTTCCGCATATTGTCATTACTCACTGATGGTTTGTTATTGATTTTGCTGCTCTGTGTATAGTGTGTCCTGCTTATTATCTGCAGTGTATATATATACATTACACCCTCTCTGCTCTTTCAGACATTGTGCACAGTTCATTCTGTCAGGGAGTGGCTCACCACATTGTAAATAAATGGTATGTAACTCAGCATCCCCAGACCAGATCGTCCCAAACATCACTGTTTAGCTGGTCGATTATCCTCCCCGTAGGATACACCTGGATGTTTCAATTACAACTTTGGAAATTTGTATCCCTCCTGACTGGCATCAAGATCCTTCGTTTCGGGATTACAGCCCAGGTCCAAGTGGGAGCGAAGACATTCCATAACACGGTCTGATCCCTGCAGGCCCCCGCATTTCCGCTGCTAGAGGTTTATGGCGCTGGCGTTTGCCCAGTTTCCCCAGTCGTCCACCCCGCTTGCCCACGCTTTGATCATCATGGTGAATTCGAGTAAAAACGGCAGCTTCTCAGGGCACCAACAAGTCGGGGAGATGGGAAAACACAAGTGGCTTTTTCCCTGTGTCCGGGCAGGGGGTGGGTCTGTGGGGGGGGGGGCGTTGTGTGCATTGGCAGACAGTGAGGATTACAACAAACCAAGTTTGGTGCCCCTCTGCCATAGAAACAGGATGGGGGCGCGTTTTCATTGGATGGGGCCGCGTTTTCATTGGCTATCGTCTGACGGCCATTAAGGGTGAGGTCATGGGATAGCTACTCAGCCCTGCTCAGCACAGATAGGCACCTGATGCTGACCTCTGGGGGTCAGATGGTGAGGAGAGCAGGAATCCCTTAAGGTGTGTTGAGAATCCATATGTTTTTGCCCTTAACAAAGCTGACAAGGTCCCCCCCCCACTACACGCCTCCCAGTGACAGAGGCGCACAGGTACTCAGTGAGTGGCGACTGGATTACAGAAAGTGGGCACAAAATAAACACAAACACCAACAAACTGACAATCTGAAGCTGGGTGTCAGGTGAGGAGCTTCCTGCTCCATCTATCTCTAGGCCTTCTCTCCAGCCATGCTACAGTCTTCCTCGAACCCTAACCTCTTCCTCGATCTTATCTCATTCCCTGCCAGTGATGTCTAACTAGGGGTTTAAGCTTGCAAGCCAAACACAGAAACCTACTTTTGGTTTACTGTGGAGACCCATGGAAAGAGAGCGGAGAGGTGAGCGCCGTCAGGTCTGCGTCCACCGTGAGGGAGGGCTGCCTGCCCCCGCGGACGCTGCTGCTTCTGATTAATCGGCATGAGCGTCATGCCTGGCAGACATGCTTATTACAGAAATATCGCCTGTTTTCACAGGTGTGTCTGATTTGGCGTGAAGCAGACGGTGCTGGATTCATGGACAGCGCGTGTGTCTGTGTTTGGCACATGACTAATGGCTGCCTTAGAGCCCAAACCCTTCTGGGTGCCACACACCTGGCTGTTCTTAGCTCTCGTTCCAAGAGGTATTTTTCAAACAAATGATCCATAATTCACTGTAATCGCATAAGGCCATGTGTACTGAGCCACAGAAGGTGAACAGTCGCTTTGCTAAGTTACCAGCGAGTTGGATAGGGAGGGTCGAATTGGACCGAGAGCAAGCTGAAAACTTTGTAGCAAGCAGGCGGTCCTGGAGCTGTCCGTGGTTCTGAAGCCCGTTATCTTTTGGGGCTCAAGGCTGGGGAGAGTTCATAGGTTGAAAGGTCAAAGGTCGCGATGCTGAAGCACTGACCCCAAATCTGATAACAATGTAAGTGGCCACCCTCCACCTCCTGAAGATCCAGCTTGACCCAATGTCCCCTAGCAGGTCGAAATACCAGGTCATATATAACTACAGAAATCCAGGTCATCACACATCTCCTGGACAACCTGCTGAATGCACGGATGGATATCTGGGCAGATCAGGGTCTCCTGCTTTGTGAAACATGAGGGTGCAGCTGGTGGCCTTAACCCTAACCCTAACCCTAACCCTAACCCTAACCCTAACCCCCACCTGCCTGCACTGGCTGCTCACTCAGCTCTGCCCCACAGCTTCACAGAACGCAGCAGCTAACCCACCACTGAGGCTTTTACTTCTTGAATATGTGAAGCATTTATCAAACGTAAGCCTCAGGAGGGAGGCACTGATTGCATATATCTGCAGCTGGAAAATGTGGGCTAATCCTACAGTGTAAAACATGCAGCGTATTCGGTCAGATGGGTGGTAAAGGCATACACACTTTGGTTTTGGTTTCTGCGGGTCGTCACCGTGCGGAATCCTGAGCTCGGTCAGGAACCTTTGGGGGGGTCTGACTATTGTTATTCTAACAGGGATTTCGAGGGTGACCTGTGTGGGCTTGGAGTGCTGCCCTTGGCTTATTGGGAGAATGATCCACACTCTTAATCTCATGGCTCTGTTGCCATCCACAGAGGGCTTGGTTCAGAGTGACAGTGTGTTGACCACGGGAGTGGCCTTGGTTTGGTCTGCCTGGGCCCTGACGTGGGTGTGGCCTGGGTTTGGTCTGCCTGGGCCCTGACGTGGGTGTGGCCTGCGTTTGGTCTGCCTGGGCCCTGTCACAACTGTGCTCTTCCTGCAGCTTCCTGCATCCCATAACAGGACTTGTGTTTGTGGTCAGTTCTCCACCTGACCTTTGCCTATGTCCATGAGATCTGACAAAGCAGAGCCCTGCTGTTTCTGAGCTTTTACCATAGTCTGTGGCTGTAAAGCTCTTTCCACAAAGACGTGTGGATCAGCTACACATGAGCTGACCTCAGCCCTCCATCACTCCTCCTTTTTGTTGAAATTACTGGCCAGTGCCTGTGCTGTAACATAAATATTCCATGGCTGTTTATAAGCTGATTCTAATTAAGTGTGACATCACATCCCCCCCCCCACCTCGGGATTTATTGCCCTGAATAGTTCCAGAACAATCTGGGTCAGACAGGGAGGTGCGAGAGACAGACCTTGCCATCCAGTCAGGAGAATCCTGGTCCTGCACTGCCCATCTGTTACTCAGGGGGCAGGGGGCATATTCAGGTGCTCAGAGCCATCAGGTGTTTGGCTGTGAGTCACGGTGGGGGTCAATTTTAATTAGTGCTAATCTTGCAGGACATGCTGGCCTGCCATGTTGGTTCATTTTAACAGACCAGAGGCCATTTGAGTCACTGAGAACAACCAAAGTAACATTCTATTTAAGTGATGTATGTTTGCAAAATGATTTTCATGTTGGAGTAAAAATGTGACATTGTCTGTCAAAGCGTGTCAGCTTAGCCATTCCGAAAGGCTTTCCTAAAATCACCCCAGTCTTTGCAGGAACCATCCGATATATCCATGAATTATTTACTTGATCAATAGCACATTTCGTATGGCTAATCAATACTTCACTGTCTAATTTAACAAATTTATTAAATTATAGAGCTAGTGGTAAATTTAATTAACATGGAAAGGCTGAGGTGCCCCTGAGCAGAGGTTTGGGAACTGTTCAGCTAGCCATCCAGCAAAGTACCAGTGTCATTTTGGAGAACAGCAGACAGTTGTATTTAGTTTCTTTGTGTTACATTTATTTTTAATATGTTCTGTGTTTTTTTTCTTTGGTTCTGTCAAATATACACCTACTACCAAAATAAATAGCCTTCATTTTTGTTGAGTGCCTAAGTTTTGCACAGCACTGTATATAATTTTGCAGTAAATAATTCTGACAAAATTTTAATTGTACTGTAATTTTGCTAGAACGTTGATGCTCTGACCTTTGTGGATAGCACCAGTAATGCCAGGCCATCAGACCCAGCATGAGGAAGTATGGATTAACGAGGCAGGAGAGCAGACTGATTTAATTACACATGGTGATATATTTCATACAGGTGTTATACAGCTTCACCCAGAGGACCCTCCCAGAACACCACAGAAAAAAAGCACAGATATACTTTGATCGAGCCCAGGAAATTGTACCCAGGAAAACCTCGGTTTGGGTCGAGGGTGGAGTTAGCGCCCTCCCAGAAGATGGCACCCTGTGGGGGGGTCTGCATAGCTGCTACCCAGAGGCCTCATGGCAAAGAAGCCACTCTCTGAGAGTAGGAGTATGAAAGTGTGCGGGGCATGTTCTGCATGTTCTGTCCTGGGACAGCAGGGGGGGGGGGAAGTGCTGATTTAACAGTAAATAACAATAACTTACAATGGAGCCATCAAAACCAGCAATCCATAGAGTTATACTTTAAATATATTTCACTCTTTCAAAAACAACACTCTTTCTTTAAAAAAAAAAGAACAGAAGTATAGCTCCCAAGCAACTCAAATAAGTCAGACATTTAAACAACACATTATGACATTAGATGGCAGGATCAATACAATAATACAGAATGATATGACTGTTACGACGTGGTATCTACATGGTGAGGACACAGTTGGCCTGCCTCGGCCCTCCATCGCAGTGACATGGTGCTGCCGTATGCGGGGCCCAGCGAGGCCCCTTAAGCCAGGCTGGAGATTACCAGTGACTCAATGGATGCATCGCCCTTCCTCTCTGCCCTTTTGTGCCCACACAGCCTAGCAGGGTGTGTGGGGCTTTGAGCCGGGGCTCGTACCAGACAGGGACTCTCACATTTGGCCATCAGTCACATGTGAAGGAGAATTTAGAGTTTAGTCAGTGTCCGGGCTGTGGCCGTGGTGAGACCGCATAGGCAGAGAGCCCGCCCCACATTCAAACCCGATTTACAGACGTGGAGCTGTGCAGCACACAGCAAAAACGGAGCAAACATCCAACTTTAGACCATGGCCCAATCTGAAGGGGTCCCCTGTCAGGCCGGCATATAACTGTGGACAGAAATGGGCTTATTGTAGGAGTTTTGGCTGCCTCTGATGTCACGCAGGACAGGCTCTTACAGTCAGGCGTGTGCTGGGCGTCACAGCGGCCTAATGGGACACATCCCGAAGAAGGGACAGTGCCGAGCTCCGCCCCACGCATCCTGCGGGATCACCAACAGAGCGCACAGACGTACGGCAGAGGGGGGGCACAGGAACGGCTTTGCTTTCAACCTCCATTCAGTTTCTTTCTTTAAATATCACATAAAATAAATAATTTATTGAAATGCAGTCAGGAAATGAAGGCGGAGAGACCCATGGGAGTGACCCGGGGGGCAGAGCCCCCCCCCCCCATCCCTGCCAGCAGCTTCCAGTATGCATCACCGCGTGAACTGTCCGTGCATGTTAACGGGGGGGTCGTCCCTCTCGTGTCCTCCGCTTCTGAATTTGGTCCTTTTGTCATTTCCAAACTAGGCAGTACGCAGGGAGCACGCCTCTCCTCCCGGCGCGGGGTCGTGTGATGCGGCACGCCCCGCAGCTGGAGACCCGCTCGGCCGCCGGCTAGACCACGATGGGCAGGAAGTGTGTGGCCGTGTTTTTCCGCCGCGTCTTCTTGCCCCGCATGGGTCTGCCGTTGGCACTCAGGCCCACGAACATGGCCTTCTTCTTGTTTCGCCATTCTGCTGAGGCGTACGTGTTGTAGCCGTTCTCCTCGATCCGCTCCTTCAGCTTGCAGTCTTCGCCGTAGTCCCTCTGAAACATGGGGGTTACAGTTAGGGTTAGAGTCAGCCTCTAACATCGCCAACCTTCACGGTGTCTTGGCAGTAGTGGTTGAACACAGGTGACCTTTGAGGCTTGTCCTGAGTAGTGGACAGTGACGTCCCAGAGGATGCTGGGTAGAGGTACACCGTGGCAGACACGGCCGTCACTGAGCCTTTGCAATCCCTCCTGTGAGGAGGTGAGGTGAGGACGTGCAGATGGAGGGACAGACCAGACCTGGACGCAACCGTATGTTCAGCTGCATGAGTAAAACTCCCTGGGCACCCCGCCCCCGCTGTGGAATGTTTGCGTGTCTCGGGGCTGTGGAACTGAGATGTAACATTCGCAACACACACAATACAAAAGTGGGGGGGTGAGGGAGAGACGGGGAAGAAAGGGCGGGCAGACGGCTCGAGTTTCCCTGGCAGGGAGCGGTGTCAGGCGGGTCGCACTCGCGCTTTGAAGGCAGGTGAAGTCCTGGATAATGTTGCCTGCTTCTGAATGGAGGTAAGTACCAGCATGGTGCTATTCATGGGAAGGTTCTGCCTTCGCCAAAGCCCACTTTGGTGAGGGTTCATTCAAGTGCAGTGAAGTGGAACTGTCCTTTAAAACCATCACAAGGCACTGTTTTTTAGAGAGAGCAGGACACAGTGTTTCCCAGTGCGGTATCAGTCGCGAGTCAGGACGGGGGGGCAGGTCGAGCTCAGGAACATCGAGGCTGTATCTGGCGTACCGTGTAAACCACATTACTGCATCGACTGCATTGCTGCATAAACTGCATTACTGCATCAATCACATTACTGCGTAAACTGCATTACTGCATAAACATGACAGAACTATTTTCAGACCTTTGTCTTAGGTTGTCCTACATTTTTGGAAGATTCGCTTTTGCCCAATGCCACCCAGTCCTGCTCTCAGGTATCCTGCTGGAACGGGGACCAACGTGCATTGCGCATGGCCAGCAGGACGAGTGTGAATTGTACATGGTCAGCGGGACGAGTGTGCACTGCGCATGGCCAGCGGGACGAGTGTGAATTGTACATGGCCAGCGGGACGAGTGTGCACTGCGCATGGCCAGCGGGACGAGTGTGCACTGCGCATGGCCAGCAGGGCGAGTGTGCACTGCGCATGGCCAGTGGGGCGAGTGTGCACTGCGCATGGCCAGCGGGACGAGTGTGCACTGCGCATGGCCAGCGGGACGGCATGCAGCACACTCACCGAGCCATACAGCTCGCCCTTCTTGTTGATGGCCAGGTAGTAGTTGCTGCTCAGGCCCTTGATAGCCACCACTCCCACTGCGACAGACTTGATCTCTAGGATACCTGCAGAACAGGGGACAGAGGAGAGTGACCTGTTAGCCATGTGCTACTCTCAGAGCCTTTCCTGTGATCACAATCCCTGCCGGTAACTGATATTTCACAAGAGCAAAGCGGCTACCTTTCAGGCCACTGTGTCTCACCAGGTTTTTACAACGGCAGCTTGTTCTCTGTGGCATGGTAAGCACGTTAACCCGCAAGGGTCCTAAAGACGGCAAGCTGAAAAGTTGCCTGCTCAGAAATCTGTGCTCAGGAGAGCTCCAGGAACCCGAATGTGGCCGTAGCTCTTCATTGGTCAGTGCTGAATTACCATGTGACATTTAGGGCTTTGCCTTTTACGTCTTGTAATATAATCGCAACACCCAGCATGTTCCAGAGAGATCTGGCACTTTCACAAATATTTCATTTTATCTGTGATCTCACGTTCGTTTACTGGCCAAAGCCCAGCACCACTAATGGAGGATGGAGCATCCTTCAGCAGTCACATAGTAGGGAGTTTAGCTGAGTGGTGTCCCAAAGGCTGGGCCAATTCACAAGGGCCCTCCATGGCCCCCCCACCCCCCAATCCTGTGCGACTTTTACAGTCCTTTCAGGAGCCTGTCACTAAACTGGGGGGGGGGGGGCAGTTAACGGTATGGGAGGGGCCCAAGATCCTTTGATCAGAAGTTAATTGCTGGGGCCGTCTCCCTTTGAGAGCAGGCAGGTATGTCAGGAGTTCGTAGAAAGCCGACAATCGCGCAGATCCTGACACACCAGCCGGGGGGTGGGGGTGGTAAGGGATCAGCCTGCTAACCGCAAGCACATCCATGAGCTAATTTAAAACAAACCAGGATGGCCCAGTAATCGGTTCAATACCACACACACTGTACCCTTTTATGGCTTGACAATGGTACTCAGAAGACCCGTGGTCATAAATGAGCGTCAGACTCCGCCATGCCGGTTTCATTATGACAGATCCGAGGCACAGAGTGAGACACGAGTTCTCCGGCTGGCGGCCCGGGCCGTCCCAGCCCACACCTGGCAGACGCGGCAGTGAGCGACCCTGTACTTAGACACACAGATCACACGGATCACACAGGCTGTTTTATTCAGGATCTGAGGACCCGCCATCCTTAGCGGATCGGATTCCAGCTATTGAGCGGCGTGTAAGCTGACCCGGGCCGCCCCAGGCCCCGCTCCCTGCCTCGGGTTCCGGAACAAGGGGGACTGACAGGTGGCAGAGTGCTGGGAGTGGGACGGGACTGGGGATTAGGGGCAGCTGATGGCCCACTGGTACAGGCCGAGAGCTGGGCTGGTGGGAGAGCACACACACACACACACACACACACTACGTCCACGTATTTCTGGGGACACTCCATTAATTCCTATGGGCATAACCCTAATTCTAGCTATGACACCCTTAACCCCTACCCAGCCCTAACCTTAACCATAAGTAACCAAACAAAATAAATCACTTTTGGAATTTTGAGTTTTTTGACTGCATTCACTGATTTTCTTAAAATTGAGGTTATCCTGGTGGGAACCGAAAAAATGTCCCCATGAGGTAAAGAGTAACAAGTTTTTCATCATATTGTGGGGATATTGGGGCCCCAGTCTGCAGCTGAAAGGGCCTACAGCACAGGTTCAGATGGGGGGGTCAGCGCTGCCCAGGTACCCATGTGCCCAGAATTGCTCAATTCATCCTCTCCCCCCTTCTCACTCCCTCCTTCTCTCCCTCGACCCTTCCAATCCCTCTCCCTCCTTCTCGCTCCCTCCTTCTCTCCCTCCTTCCCATTCCCTCCTTCTCTCCCTCTGATCCTCCCTCTCCTCTGTCTCCTTCCCTCTCTCCCACTTCTCTCCCTCTGATTCTCCCTCTCCTCTGTCTCCTTCCCTCTCTCCCGCTTCTCTCCCTCTGATTCTCCCTCTCCTCTGTCTCCTTCCCTCTCTCCTGCTTATCCTGTACCAGCTCCCCATGCCTTCTTCTGTGCCGGCTGA
This sequence comes from Petrocephalus zakoni, assembly GCA_026774425.1. Classification (NCBI taxonomy): domain Eukaryota; kingdom Metazoa; phylum Chordata; class Actinopteri; order Osteoglossiformes; family Mormyridae; genus Petrocephalus; species Petrocephalus zakoni. The sequence goes on from JAODKN010000114.1 coordinate 20,343,619, forward strand.
CTTAAACGCACAGAAACATTTTTATGGGCCCTGCCTAGAATGGAACAGCCGTGTTTTTTAGTGCAGAAAAGCTCCTGCGTTCCCCACCATCAACATTCTTCGGTTGTTACAAAGAGGAACACCTGTATCTGCAGCAGTGTTTATAAGGTGCACACAAAGAAACACCCAAATGCCACCCAGTTTAATTTACTGGTTAATTTAACCCTCTGAGTGCAGAGAGACCGAGGGAAGTCTAAAACATGACTCTTGTTTTCGTTTCTGTGTTTCGCTTCCAGTTACTGCTGGGATCACTTGGGCTGACCAGAGTAATTGCCCGTGTGACTGGCATAGCATTTTCCACTAAGGCTTTCCAAACAGAGAGAGTAATTATGCCTTGTGCTGCTTCACCTCCTCCATCAGGGCTTACAGGCTCTCCGAACGCCAGCTAACCCACAAGTTTCCAGGTGAGCCCACGCTGGCTTCCAATGGGTATTATGGGGGCAGCCTTGCTGTGTTCTTGCAAAAAAGTCCCTCAGGGTGGCCCGACCTTCACCTTTGACCCCCGAGGAGGAGCCCCAGAGCCGCCCTTTCCTCTGGCCCACATCCCCACTGGGTGACTCAGGACTGCAGGTCGAAGGTCAGGTGGAAGTCCCACAGAGCATGGAGATCCAGTTGAGTGAGTGTACTCAGCTGGTGGTCTAAAACCATGGACGGGGAGCAGGGGGGATTATGATATTACATCATGGGACGGGGGTGGGGGGGACTTTTTTTTAGAACTTGGCAGTCGCCATATTTGTTCAGCGTTTTTCAGCAATAATTTAACAGTATTAGAATCATCCTGGGCATGCTGACTTCCGTCCTGTGACAGCAAGTCACCCCCCCTGGCCTGTAAAAGGACCAGCATCCTCATTAAGGTCCCCGTGGGGGCCGCCTGGGCCTCAGCCCTTTCATCTGTCCCTCTCCATCCCTAGCTAGCTTCCTGGCAGCCCCCGCCTCCTGGGCCGGGCTTGTGGGCTAACAAAGGTCCTCCCACAGTTTAATTGGATCTCTCTGAACCCCACCCCGGCTGATCCCTCCACAGTGAGAGCTACGCAAAAAACATGCACAGTTTGTAAAAATAAATAAATAAAATTGTGATGTGTCAGCTCACAGAAACTCGTAAAATTTTTCATTTCTGTCATATTAAACTTTCCCCAAAATAATATTTATTCTACTTTCGATGCTATTTGCTGACAGAATATACTTCATTGAGCAGGTGGAAGGCTCCCCCTTAATCTTACATGTTTTACTTTAACCGGGCACAGTTTGGGCCGCATCCATTCGGATCTGTTCAGAGGCACATAGAGCTGTGAGGTACTCCCATTCGAGCCCCGAGTACTGCGTCCCGCCCGAGTCGGCGACGTGGCCCTGTCCCTCCTCCTGACTGACAGCCTGTCCCACTGAGTGGCCCTGCCCCTCCTCCTGACTGACAGCCTGTCCCCCTGAGTGGCCCTGTCCCTCCTCCTGACTGACACTTCCTCTCTCTATCTTCCTGTCCCTCTTCCTGACTGACACTTCCTCTCTCTATCTTCCTGTCCCTCTTCCTGACTGACAGCCTGTCCCCCTGAGTGGCCCTGTCCCTTCTCCTGACTGACACTTCCTCTCTCTATCTTATTACTTTAACAAACAAGTAATTTCATTTTTTATTTTGCTCAACTACATTTTCTTCGTGGTTTTTCAGTTTCCTTAGAAGATACATTGATACCACACTGCCAAGCTGCACGCAATTTCATCTTGGCTGGGAACACTGAAATCAGCCCCAGAAACTCGGGCAAACACAAAAAACACAAAACTAAACAAAACACAGACCATGGTCTGAGCACAAAAAAACACATTCCTGGCATTGGTCCTCCCTGCCGCTAGATGGCAGCAAACCACCCAAAGACAAACACACTTCTACAAAAGTTATCTGCACACAGCAGGAAGTAGATAACTCTGTCCTGACCACAAGGCATTTTAATCAGCATAAATGTGTCCGCTACGTGAATATGTGAATAGCACCCAGTATGTTGGGCATGCAGCTCCCCAGTCCTACCACAATGGCGGTGAGGCATCCAACTATGTTGTGAAGGTTGCCGTTTTTTAGCGCTAAAACTTTTTGTTGTATTTTGTAGCAAAGCTGGGCAAGAGATGCACAAAGACAATGGCATCAAATCGCAGGAAAATCGGCAGGACTCCACCCCCCCCACACATACACATCAATGTGGCAGCAAACAGACTCCAGGCCCATCCCCCCACACCCCTAATCTAAATGTCAGCACAGGCCCAGCCGCGCTGGGAAAAGGGGGGCTCGGTGTGGGAACCAGCCGAATTAGGGGCCAGTAAAGCAGCAGGGTGGGGTATGGGATCTGTGGCGGATAGGATCCAGGACAGCCTGAGGACTGCCCCCACCCTCTCATACACACACACACACACACACACACACAGCGGGTAATTACGCGGCATTCCTGCCTGCTCCTTAAAAGTGGGCCCTCCTGCTCCTCTCTCCTACATCTCCCCCTTCTCACTGCACACTCGGGGGGGTCAGGTACCTACTCACACACACAACACATGTCCCACTGGTTCACCACATTCACTGCCATTGCCATGTTAAAACGCTGTTAGCACACTGGCTAGCGCGTAGGTTAGCACATAGATAGATAGTGTACAGGTCAGCACATTGACTTGTGCATAGGTTAGCAGATGGGTTAGCACACAGGTTAGCACTTTGGCTAGTGCAAGGGTTAGCATGTATGTTCACTTGCAGGCTCGTGCATGGGTTAGCATGTATGTTCACTTGCAGGCTAGTGCATGGGTTAGCATGTGTGTTAGCTTGCAGGCTAGTGCATGTATTAGCATGTGTGTTAGTGCGCAGGTCAGCACACCGGCTCCCGCTGAGTCAGTCCCCTGAAGGTTGTCAGGCGTAAGGTTGCTGTAGTCACAGCTGGGCGGCAGTCCTTGGTGTGTGACAGACTTGACCTCAGGTGACATCCCTGAGCTGAGAAATCTGCGCCTGCGGGTGCCCAGTGGACAGATCGGCCAAAACCAGCAATGATGAGAGCCAGATGAAGCTCCCGATGACACTGTCTCTGTGACAGGCCCAGTCTGGTTCGGCCTGGCTCACTATAGCCACTAAATGGCACCCTGCCACTCAGACAGGGACTGAAGTGGCAGGGTGGTTTGAGGGGAGGGAGGAGGCACACACATGATGACAGCCAAGCACAGCAACACCTCGGTAATCGGCAGGGATCTGACGAGTCTGGAAGGCAACGGGCCTGCAGCCCGGGCCGAACCGGGAGCCCTACACACAGGCACGCCATCTGGACATGCTGGTGGCTGGGTGCAATGGGCTGGAGAATGCCAGAGCTCCCACACAGGTCTGGGGCTGGCCTGGGGCTGGCCGGGAGCTATTCAGTGCGGTGAATTGGGGAAATCTGCAGCTGATTTCCAGAATGTTCCGCCACACTGGTGATTGACGCCGCCGTGAATTAAGGCATGGAACGGCGGGATTAGCTGAAAACCGAGACGCGCGCGAGGAGCGAAGGAGGATGAGAAGGAGGAGGAGAGGAGTGACCGCAAGCTCCAGGCTGGCCGCAGAAGAATCCCCACGACGGGCGAGTCAGCTGACCACGAGAAACAAAAGGGCGGGAGGAGAGGCAGAGGCCTGCTCCGTTCTGTGTGTGAACAAGACACAAAAACACAAAAATGTGCAGTATCTGAACAACAAAGTGTGTGGGGTGGGGTGGGGGCAATGCTATGGGCACTTATGTGAATAAGCTCAGATCATCGCAGCAAGGGGCCTCACTTCGGCCCAGGAGCTGGAGCGGCCTGGTCCGGTCCGCTGGGTGAGGAGGACCCGCCCACAGCCGTGGCCTGGTCGCTCTCGCAGCAGACATGGGGCCTGGGGAGGATGCCATTTCTGTCTCTCACTGCGCCTGGCACAAATGGAACTCTCATTAAGCTAATGGGGGTCAGAGGTCAGCTATACATCTGGTCCCACATATCTGAGGTTTCGGGGACTGGGGGGGGGGGGCGAGAAGATATGGGCTTCAGCACGAACAGATCAGCGGCCGGAAGAAAGGTGTTCCTGTGGACGAATACGACTGCGTCTTTATGGTGAAGGTTTTCATTGGTTAAGTCGGTCCCGTGCTGATTGGCTGAGATGGATAGAGCGCCTGCTGACCTTCCTTGCCCCTTCTAATGAGCTCCATGCACACTGAGCTAATGCCCTGAAGAGGAGAGAGATCTACCTCAGTATGGGTCATGCACATGCAGGCAAACGTGTGTGTGTACAGTTAGGGAAAGCTAGGCAATGACCCAGTTGCCGTGACCACAATCAGACCGCAATAAAACATCCAACACGACTGTGCTCGACCGCATGGGCTACGCGGCTCCATGTGTGAAACCAGCCTTAGTGAGTCACTGTGTGGCCAAGTGCTGTCTGAGCCTTGAGTCCGACGGCACCACAGGCCTCCAGACGGCAATATGTATGGCTCCCCGCCACTCTGCCAAAGGATGGAGGCAAGAGGAAAGGGAAAAGACAAATGGTCACTGCTGTTTGACCACCATACCGTCATGTATATGTCATGTATAGGCATGTATATGGCACTTGGAAGTACAGATTCTCCATATTTATGCATTGCAGGTCCGTGCAGGGTCTGGAGAGGGACTCTGACCCATATTTACAGGCATGGTGGGGGGGGAGCAGCCAAAAGCAGCTGAAAGCAGCCACCCTGACACAGTCCACGTTCCCACCCGGCTTGAGGGTGCAGCCATGGAGTGCGCCAGGCTTTGCTGGTCACATGTGGCGAGGAAACAATTAAGATACAAGCTGGGAAGAGGGAGGAGAGAGAAGACAAGGAGAAGAGCAGGCGTGATGCATCGGAGGACCAGTGATTTACTGTGGCGAGAAGGGGAGCCACAGGCCCATGTCCCCCCCCCGACTGCTGGTAGCTCGCTGCAGGAATCTGCTGGGTGTCAGAGGTCATGGGGGAGATGGCTGGGAGACCATGGCTGAGGCCAGAGGGGGTTAGGAGCCAGGGTAAAGCACGTGGCGTCTGACCACTCGCATCTCACTTCCGATCCCTCGAACCTGGAACCCTTACATGCCATCCGATGTGACATGGCTCCTCTGGACTGATCTAAAGTATCTAGCCAAGAGCTGAACCAGCAGACAGGCAACTGGCATGGGGTTTTCGCAGACAATGGAGGAAAAAAGCCGTCTGCTCCTGACAGGGAACTTGGGCAAGGAGCTCGTCCAATGCTGTGGCATCCAGTTATTCAAGGAATTAATGTCGGCGGCCGCATCTGATTGGCCGACAAATACACCATATTAGCTGATTCACAGATTAGCAGATCAGATCTGACGGCACTAACAGCCCACAGGGGCAAGTATCTGAGTCAAAACAACAGCAAATAAATAACTAAATAAAATCATTTAAAATGAGGAAAACAATGGAAAACAACATCTAGCATGTCCAATAGATAAGTGTCTGCAGGAAATAGACTTTCCATTGTGCGATATTCATATTATAGATTTGAGGGCACATCTGAGATCAGTTTGATTGTTTTTAATTACTGAACAGTATTCCTCAGGAAAATGCAGAGTGATTACAACTTGGGACAGCGAGAGGATTATGGTAAGTGGGACCTGACGAATGTTCCTCTGCAGTAAACAAGCTGGACCATTAAAAGTTTCCTGCCTGACACACCAACTCTGACCGTTAGAGCTGCTTCTCGGAAACAACCGAATGTTGTTTTAATTTAGCCCTGCGCACATACACAGTAAAAGTTCCCCTGTAATCTTGGATAATAATTGTTTTAAAACACTTGACTTTTTGATTAACGGTCAAACTGGAGCAGGAGATGCAGGCTGGTCCTCCCCTGCTTTCCTCTGTCCCCTGACAGCATGGACACGAGGGCAGGACGAGCTTTGGATGGGCTGCATCGCCGTACCTCCCACGGCCCATGCTGACGGCTTGGACTCTCTGCTCAACCCCCCCAACAGGGACAAACGCTGGTGACTTTGAAATGGTCAGTGTTAATAGGCGGCCGTCTGTAATCCTAATTAAAGCGAGGCCACATTCTACTGACCCCAAATGGGGTGTCAAAGCGATGGCCACCAAACTAGCCCACCCCCTGCCTGATAAACAGCCCAGAGGCCTGACAGCCCTGCACTTTGGACCCCACAAGACCCCCGGCAGCTGAACCCCAAATTGCTAAGTATCCTCAATCACTTGTCAGAACCTGAGGATGCTAATTAAGGCCCATTAAGGTTTTCCTGTAGGAGGGAGCTGCTACCCAGCAGGCCTTGCGGTAGAGGAGGGCAGGGGAACAGTTTAGCAGCCGGGGGAGGTAACACGCAAAGAAGCGTTGATCCAAAGCTCTCCCACAGTTTGTCCGCAGTGGGGGCGTAAACTAGGTTATTTGTTTGCCCCCCCCAGCCCCCACAGGTGCCACGCGGGTCAGAGCTCACGGATGCCGGTGTAGAGGGGCTGACAGAGTGATACTGGGCAGATGTATCCTGAAAGAGGGCCAGACAATGCGAGCTGGATTGGATTTCAAACGGTACATAGACGGGCCTTTTATGGAAAGCGCCGGAATCGAGGGAAAGCGCCGGACGAGCGGCGACATCAAAGCACAGACAGGACGCTTTCCGCGCGGGTTTCGCGCCTGGGTGCCGCCCGCCTTTTACAGCACTTAATTCCACTCCTCACCATTTGCTGCGCGAGTAAGGTGATTTTTGGGGCGCGGCCCGTGACGGACAGGACACGCCGACGAACAGACCGTGGAGCTTTTCCCCGGGATGGCGAACAAAAGACAGCGCCGGGTCCTGAGGAAAACCTCCGGCAAACGAGGGGGGGGGGGCTCATTGTTCCGGAGAAAATCCATTTGAATAAAAGCGAGGGCCCTAATGACATCCTGTAGTTATGGCGATAATTTGTCAAAGCTGACGGCGTGTCACCGTGCCACTGCCAGAGTGTGCTCTTTATTTAACACGCGTGCACCATTATTAAGTGCAGAATGATGGAGCCGGGTCTCTCTTCTCCCGCGACACGCCAGCCTGCAGGCCCCCATCCTACTGCTGTTAGCGATGGCTAATGACAGTGCGCCATCCTGCCAGCTTCAGAGACATTGCCTGAACAACAGGCTGCTGGCGTTCTGCGGGGGGGCCTCGGCGGGACAGGGACCCCATACTTCTGAGGCCGTCCATACGAGTCACCCCGGTGCGACCCCCCCCCAGACTCCGCTTTCATTCCCAGCTCCCCTTTCACCCTCCATTACACTCAACAAGGTCTCCTTGGAGGACAGCTGGTGGGGAACTCTGCAGGGAGCAGCCAGCACATCACCTCCTTCCCTAAGCTACGCTCACCTTGGCACGGACCCTACGGAGGGACATGGATGGCACATGGCACACAGACAGCCATGGGAATCGGCTTGGGGCCAGACGGACCAGAGCGATGTCAGCCACGGTGATGTAACGGGGGCAGACGTTTCTCCATGCTGGATTCATTCTAGGCAAAATCAAATAAAGATTCACTGCATACAGAAAGCAGGCTCTGGGAGGAGTAAACAGACCACGATACATTTCGAAATGACTACCACAGCCCCGGCCAAGTACAATAATCGGGGGGGGGGGGGGCACGAGGTTTAAATGCCCCCAGTTATGGTCGATGGTCCGAATGGAAATGCTCCAGAGAATTTTATCTCCCTGGTCCCAGGCACCCTCAGCAGAACCCGGTCAAACGGCTGGCATGTCCGGTGTTCCTGAGACCCAACTGCTTCTGTACTAATTCAGAGTGTGCGGCATTACACATGTCCCAGATACCTGGGAGGGCAGCCTCTCCCTCACTCTGCCTCCCTTCCTCGCCTTCTCTGTCTAAGTGCCCTTCGTAATGAGAAACATCGAGACCTGGAGTATTCCTCCTAAAAAATGGTTGGTTTCACCACCACAATTTGCCACTGTTGCCTCCTTCAGAGTCCAGACCTGCACGTCCGTTTGGGGACTTGGTGTCAGGTCCACCCAGAAATCGTCAGTGCGACCGTCGGGAACACTGTTATTGCTCATGCCTGGGAGTCACTGAGAGTTAATGACAGCCACATTGACGGCACATGTGGTCCCTGGGGGGGCGGGGGGGGGCAGTGCATTGGCACAGAGAGGCAGGAACGGGGCGTGTTTTCCCCTCCAGTCCAGCATCACTGTGCAGCAAGGGGGAATGACACAAAGGCGGCATGTGGACCTGGCACAGGCGGGCACAGGCGGGCACAGGCGGGCACAGGCGGATGGGGGCGGCCGGCGGGGGCAGCGGGGGGCAGGCCAGCGGAGTGGCAGCCGCGTGGTGGAATTCCACCGTCTGCAGCTCGCGGGGCCCCAGTTGCCTGGCCTACACATGGCCCCCACATGGCGGCGCTCCCCTTTATTCAGAGCCAGGGGGTGTGCAGCACTACCCCTGTAGTAGAGCCTCGAACCCCAGCTGGGGCAACTGCAGCCATGGTGATGCAGAAAAAGGGGAGGCGGGAGAGCAACGGAAAGGACCCACGTGTACTTAGCGTGATCTCTGAACATGCAGCCTCTACAAAGGGAACACGTGTGCTTACTGTGATCTCTGCACATGCAGCCTCTACAAAGGGAACATGTGTGCTTACTGTGATCTCTGCACATGCAGCCTCTACAAAGGGAACACGTGTGCTTACTGTGATCTCTGCACATGCAGCCTCTAGAAACAGAACACGTTTGCTTACTGTGATCTCTGCACATACAGCCTCTAGAAACAGAACACGTGTGCTTACTATGATCTCTGCACATGCAGCCTCTAGAAACAGAACACGTTTGCTTACTATGATCTCTGCACATACAGCCTCTAGAAACAGAACACATGTGCTTACTGTGATCTCTGCACATACAGCCTCTAGAAACAGAACACGTGTGCTTACTGTGATCTCTGCACATACAGCCTCTATAAACATAACACGTTTGCTTACTATGATCTCTGCACATGCAGCCTCTAGAAACAGAACACGTTTGCTTACTATGATCTCTGCACATACAGCCTCTAGAAACAGAACACATGTGCTTACTGTGATCTCTGCACATACAGCCTCTAGAAACAGAACACGTGTGCTTACTGTGATCTCTGCACATACAGCCTCTAGAAACAGAACACGTGTGCTTACTGTGATCTCTGCACATACAGCCT
>JAODKN010000114.1:20359757-20385074 GCA_026774425.1 Petrocephalus zakoni
CACACTACAACCTGACCTCATATAGCCCAACACACTACAGCCTGACCTCATATAGCCCAATACACTACAGCCTGACCTCATACAGCCCAATATACTACAGTCTGACCCCAAACAGCCCCACACACTACAGTCTGACCCCAAACAGCACAGCACACTACAGCCTGACCCCAAACAGCCCAGCACACTACAGCCTGACTCCAAACAACTCAATACACTACAGCCTGAGCTCATATAGCCCAACACACTACAGCCCAACACACTACAGCCTGACCCCAAACAACTCAATACACTACAGCCTGACCTCATATAGCCCAACACACTACAGCCTGACCTCATATAGCCCAACACACTACAGCCTGACCTCATACAACCCAACACACTACAGCCTGACCCCAAACAGCCCCACACACTACAACCTGACCTCATATAGCCCAACACACTACAGCCTGACCTCATATAGCCCAATACACTACAGCCTGACCCCAAACAGCCCAAAACACTACAGCCTGACCTCATATAACCCAACACAGTACAATCTGACCCCATGCATCCACCAAATTACAATCTAACCTCAGACAGCCCCACACAGTGTATCCTGACACCATCCAGCCCAACATATTACAGCCGACCCCAAATAGCCCCTCATTACAGACTAACCAATATGCAACAATGGTGTCATCAAATTGATTATAATACCAGATGTTACTGAATTCAGTGTTGCTGAATTTAGCCCTTTGCCACTGTGATCCTTGGGTCATGACACTGTCCTGAGCTCTGGATCATAAAAGGGGTGCAGGGGGTGAAGGTCCTTGTCCTGGGAAGCACCCTCTTCATGGCCTCTCTATGCAGGGGGTCCATCTCACTGCTCCACTACAAGGCGATTCAGGGCAGGGGGGTACAGGGATCTCCATCAGTGGCCGTTTCAGGTTACGGTGTCCTTAGACCGCGTTGACACCTCAATTCGTTTAATGGGCATCCCGGCCCCAGCAAGGCAAACAGAGGGCTGGGGGGGTCACCATCAGCAGTGTCACCTCTCACCCCCACGGCTCAGGTTTCTGGCACACAGCCCCCTCTCTGATTCCTTTTATTACTTTTTGTGTCCTTTTCTTCCTCCCGCTGTCAGTGGTTTTGAATGAATCAGCGTCATTTTACAACTTCTTGCCAAATGGACCTCGTTTATCCCTTGGCCCCATGGAGTTTGAGCAGAACTTCAAATGAAGAACCTGCTTCCTCACTCAGACCAATGGAGTTAGAGCTCAGTCTTGAAGATTCTGTACGTATGAAATCAAGTTCTGGACTGAGACACAATCAAGAAAGACAGAGGATGACTGAATGGGCCTGACGGTGGCTGAGAAGCCTGCTGCTGTTTCCTCAGCTTCCTTGAGACCCCAGCACAAACACGGGGTCTCGTGGGGCTCTGTGCCGACGTCTTCTAGGCAGGCTGTTGGAATGGTCAATTATCCAAAATGTACTGTACATTTTCTAATTGTGCCGTTTGTATGACCCAGGTAATCATTCTGATCACAACAAAAAGAAACTTGTTCTAAACTTGTTCGATCCACCACCTCCTCCATTGACAACTTTTACCAATACCCCCCCCCCCTCCACTTGACAAAGATATCAAAAGGTTGGAAGCCCCTTGTCTCAAGATGCCCCAGACACAGCCAGGACTTGGGCCAGTATTCCAGCCCTATACAGCTCAGGCCAGGTCTCACACAATGTGCTGTATAACACGACTGCATTTTGGGGCCCACATCAGGGATCTGGCGGGGTCACCTGTCCCTACAGCAGCTCCAGGCTATGGGAGGGTGAGCAAAAGCTCTCCTGGGGGGAAGGAGAGTGAGCTTACTGTCTGATGTCACATATAACACCTGAAATGGCTCCGTAGCAGTTATAAACAGCAATAAGCAGAACAGTCATGCCATTGGTACAAGTTCCAGGAAGCCTCCCCATGTGCATATCTGTTCTCTTTAAATAATGACGGGCTGAATTATAGTGCCTTCACTTCCTTGTTCCTCTGTCCATTGACTCACTTCTAAAGATGCCACATTTCTTCAGGTGCTGGTGTGGGATGCTTTGGTGTCTAAGGTATTTTTGTATAATTGAACAATTATTATGATTCAATATTAACATAGACACCAGGCTATCATTCATTACAGTCTTTAAACCATTTTGCTAAATCTAGTTGCACAAGCTGTGTGGGGAACCAGGGGTACAAATCCACCATTTAGCTAGGAAACATAAACCAAACCTAGTGTGTATAAATTACGGTGAGATAAAATTCTCTTGGGAGTCGTCCTGTTGGAGAGGTGAGTGGCATTTTGGGTAATATCTCTTCTTCAGAATTAGTGCTGTAGCCATCCAATACTCTGAGCTTCAGATACACAACAGAGAATATGAAAAACAACCATAATCTGAAACCTTACACTTTCTAGGGAAGAGGAAAATTTGACAGTTAAACTCCAATCTCACATTTTCACCTGAAATGAAAACATTCTGCGTACGCGATTATTTTTTCATAAGAAAGGGCCTTTTCTTCCTGCTTCCTCACAACTGACCTTTTAAGATGTTGCAGAGTAAATACTTGATAAATATTTAGATCCTTGTATGGTTTACATCGAAATGCCTATAATGTGATGAGAACCAGCTGGACCCGTAAGTATAAAAGTTTATTCAATTTAACCTTTAACAGATGAAAAAAGAAGCAAAAAAGGAACAGTTTATGAAGTGAAGAACACACACAGGGCCAGAAGGACCATGGACCAGTTTGTAGAGGACATCACACTGGGCCAGTAGGACCATGAATCTGTTTGTGGAGGACATCACACAAGGCCAGTAGGACCATGGACCTGTTTGTAGAGGACATCACACAGGGCCATTTGGACCATGGATTTGTTTGTGGTGGACATCATGGGGCCATTTGGACCACGGATCTGTTTGTTGAGGACATCAGACAGGGCCAGAAGGACCATGGATCTGTTTGTGGAGGACATCACACAGGGTCATTAGAACCATGAACCTGTTTGTGGAGGACATCACACAGGGTCATTGGAACCATGAACCTGTTTGTGGAGGACATCACACAGGGTCAGTAGGACCATGGACCTGTTTGTAGAGGACATCACACAAGGCCATTAGGACCGTGGATGTGTCTGTGGAGGACACCACACAAAGCCAGTAGGACCAAGGACCTGTCTGTGGAGGACATCACACAGGGCCAGTAGGACCATGGACCTGTCTGTGGAGGACATCAAATGGGGCCAGTAGGACCATGGGACTTACACTTCATGGCAACTCACAGCTCAAATGGCTGTGAGTTGAAATATATATACTGTTAAACATTCACTGTCACTGAATCAAGTTATAAATTATGACTTACTATTTGTAAATACACTTATACCTGCTTTCAAAGTCAGGGTGGGGGTGAATTACTGTTTTACACTCTTATTCTGGTCTTAATCCAAAGGCCAACAGAAACATATACAGCTTTTTCATCCAGGTCAATGTAATGAATTGAACTTGGAGGTTAATCACCAAGGCCATGGTGATCCATTCATCCAGTTTAAAGTAATGAATTAAAGTAAATCCCAGGAATGACACAGCTTTCTGGCTTTGTTAGTCTGAGATGGTCTGCTCCCACCCTGGCTGTCTGTCTGCCACAGGACCTGGCTGACACGTTAAGCTGCTGGCTCTGAAGTTATTGTCACACTCTGCAGGTTCTGTTTGGGCGCCAGGGAGCCGTCACCCTCTGGCCGACGTGAGCGTGTGTATGGGGCGGGGGGGGGCGGGGGGTGGCGGGGGCAGCACATTCCAGAAGTAGCCATCATAAGAGGAGGTCCAGTTTCCATTCAGCAAGATGAAATGCTGATGGGCACGGAGCAGAGGCCTCGCACAAAGCCTTTGTTAGCAGAGCTCCCAGACTCTTCATCTTCAGTTTCAAACCCGTGTTCCTCTCCATCACGTCACTCCCCCCTGAAACTGCCCTTTGATGCTTCTGAACAGCCCGAGGGGCACAGACGGCGGGGGGGGGGTAAAACCCCATAGGTGAAAACGGGTATTTTCACCAAGCTGACCTGTCCCTGAACACAGGCCCTTCCTGTAGAGGCTCTCGTGCCCACCAGCCTGGCATGGCTCTTCCCGTGAAGACCCCTGCATCTGTTCCTCAGCTCAGCAGAATCCTCCCAGAACCATTCACACCAACAGCGTGGCACAACCATAGCTAGACTGCAGCTGCAAAAAAATATTTAAAACAACAGCACGAATCCGAGAATTACTTATTGTTACGCAGCAAAACATGCCTCCTATTGGCCAGTAGTGCTGGTCTCACAGTTGCTTACACAGAAACTGTGTCGTAGGAGCTGAAAACCCAGTTACTAGGACCAGCTGCAGATCTTTATTTAGTATTTATGGATACTCAATCTGTGTAACACTAAAGAATGTAATAAAACAAAAAATACCATACTTTGGGATACTGAAGATAATATTAATATTAATTCATATTTATTTTTATAGATTTCCAGACAACTGAAATTTGCATAAATCTGCATTTTGCATAACTATAGTTAAGCTAGACAAACCATAGACTCACTTCAAACAAGAAGGCCTTTCCCTCAACAAAGTATCACTACTTGGCTAAAAACCAGTGAAACCAGAAAGAGTATGTTCCAAGTTAGCCAAACCACAGACCACAACAAACTTACGGTTAGAGACCTCAGAAAAAAGAGCTCAGTTTTGAATCCCCTCGTGATGATTCAACACTCACTTGCAACATGTAAGATGTATGTAAATATGGTGACCAGCATACCAGATAAATGCAGCATCTGCTAAGGGGAAACCCCAGCAAAACCAACTTGCAAGGCCACGTTTCGCTCCAGCTGACATGGTTTCACCTCCTCACTGCCCAGGCTTGTCACCTTGGGGAAGCTGAGCATGGTCTTCCAGCAGCCCTGGCTACCCATGGCTACCCATAACTATTCCTGGGTATCATTGGCTATCCCTAGCTATCCTTGGCAACCCCTGGTTATCTATAGCTATCCATAGCTATCCCTGGGTATCATTAGCTATCCCAGCCTATCTTTGGCAATCCCTGGGCATCCCTGACTATCCATGACTCTCTATGGCAATCCCTGGGCATCCCTGGCAGAAGAGTGATACCCAAACAACGTTTCACGTTGACTAGACATGTGGCCATGCTGCTATGTGCCAAAACGCGCTGAAATGGCCCCTCCCTCGTCTCCCCGCATCAATTCCCTTTGAACTTGAATGTCAACAACACAATAGGGCTGAAGACGGCATGAGCATAACAGAAGAGGAGATGTTGCACCTCTCCACCCTCAGGACCTGTTTGAAACATGATCCTGCTTATAGGGTTTCATTTTGTCTTCAATGTTCGTGTGGCACGGATGTGTGTCTGTGAGAGAGAGATCCGGGATAAGACAGCACACCTCATTGGGTAATAAGGCATCTGTTACTGGCCCCTAAGTGAATGGAAAAGCACCTGATTTCTGCTCCAAAACAGCAGTCAAACTGGACTCAAACCACCAAAGACCACACACAAACCAGCAAAGACCACACTCAAACCAGTAAACGCTGCATACAAACCAGAAAACCCCACAGTCAAACCAGTAAACACAGGACTCAAACCAGCAAACACCACACTCCACTCGACATGCACCTTGATCAAGCCAATAAACGCCTGAGTCAAAGCACGACCACTGCAGTAAAAGCAGCAATCATAACACACAACTCGAAACAGAGATGCAACACAGATTTTGGCTGTGGGTGAAACCCTTAGACTATATCCTGAACTGTAAACTATTATTAACACTATTAACACCAATTTGAATATTTACAATGAAGTGATTTTATACTATATTCCTGCAGAGTTAGTTCTTCAACCACTACGCCATCTGCTGTCTTGTATTAAAATCTTCACCTGAATGAGTGTTATTGTTGCTCTTCACACTGTGTGTAATAAGCGAAGTTTCACAGGGGCTGGTGCTGTCCAGGAAGGCCAGACCATCATGTGATCTGTAAAGGAACCTGTGGCCCTCAGAAACACAGCCCTGCATCTTGGGATGGCAGATGCCGTGGGTGGTGGTCACCTGAGGAAAGGTGACATAGCGAAATCTGCCATGCCACCGGGCAGATCTTGCAGGAGGCTCTGGCATGCAACAAGACACCTGGAAACAACTGGGCAACCTCTGAAGGCATCAAACATTTACGCTGAATCACTGGCAGGAAGAAGCGGGCCGGAAATGTTACAGTCAGCGTAGTCACTGCGCAGTTGTAATCACTGCGCAGTTGTAGTCACTGCGCAGATCAGCCACATGGTGCTCAAATCGCCAGTGGCTCCAAAGGCTGACTCAGTGCGTAGTCAGGGATATTCAGATGGCTTAGTAACACTGCTCTGCATGGGCACTTATCAACCATGGAGGACTCATGTCACACAGGACCAATCAGGTGCCCACTGCAAGCAAAAAACGAAGCAAAAATGGGCTCACAGCAGCCGCGGATGTCCACTGATGTCCCACAATGGGCTCTCAGAGGCAAACTCACACATCGTACTTAGTGTCTGGCTCAAGTAAATGCAATCATGTACTGATAAACTGAGTAGAGAGAGTAGATGCGGTCTTAGCAGACTCATGGGGGAATCCCATATGTTTCCAAAAGGGCTGCTTCTGACGGCTGGGAAAATGGCCTTTTAGGAGTGTTGGAATAACCACTGCGCATTTGCAAACTAACCCATGAGCATGTTTCACTGATCCTTAAACGCTTTTACAACCATTTTTATTGGTCCAATTTATCAGCTTTACCAGAAACCAGATGATTCTACAAAGCCACAGTGTGACTTTGGAGCGCTGGCCAAACAGCACAGTCACACAGTCACTGTCAGTTAAAAGAGCTCAATAATGAGCCTGCTGTATCTTTAGAGGATGCCTGCCTCTGTCCGCTCATAGATGACCCCCACCCTCCCCGGCAGCCATTTAGGGATGACGACGGACCAATGGGCAAATCTGTTGAGTAACTCTTTAAAAAGTTCAGGTTTATTGGTGACGCAGTGACTGTTAACTTTAATGAGGTTTATTTAAAATGTAGGGAATGGTCAAACGTGCAAAGTGGGCAACGCTAGGAATGGGTGTGGGGGGGGGTTGGGGCGATGTAATGTTTCAGTGATCTGCTCTTGTAAAAACTGCAGACAGTGGGTCAGGCTCCATTTGCTGGAAGGGTACTTACTTTCCTTTACAGCTTTCTTAAGTACCTCAGCCATAACCCGACACTATATACATACATTTTTAAAGGGCACAGCGGATCTGTGAAGCAGGGGCAGGAGACAGGAGAAGACCAGCTAACAGGAGGGAGCTAGGACCTCTCCGCGAAGGGGACATGCCTCTGCCATAGGTTACCCAGGCATGCTGTGTCCACAGAGTTGGCTCTAGACTATCCCCTGGTCTTCTAGGAGATTTCCTCCCAATGGGCCAACAACAAAGCCACCACGATACAGCCTTAACTGTCCCTCTGCCTGTAATGGGCATTGATGAGTGATAAAAACAGTACTGGAGTACCATGGCTTCTCAATAGACCATCCATTAATGCAGAAAGTACAACATTGCTCTGGTGCTATTCACTTCCTGTGAATTGTCCGTTCTTACAGGAAGTAATTTAACACATGGCTGATTTTAATGAGGAAGAGAGTGGTTGATATTTTGGTTTAAAAAGAGATGCTTGTGGTGGAATTCATTCATGGAGAGATGCCGGAGCGGTCCCTGGCTGGAGAAGAGGTTCTTGATTCTTGATTTTCTCTATCAGCGTGACTTCAGACAAGCTGCAGGTTTCCCATCAGGAAGTCCAAAGCACGGCCAGTGAGCCAGACCACCTCAATCAATCTGTCAATCACGCATTTTTTACGATGTTGTCTTAATGTTCTGCTCACGGGTTTTCCAGTAAGAACTTTAAAATGTAACGGCTAATATGGGAAAAATCTGAAAATGATTCCATAACCCCAGCTGGGTCATGTACTCTCGGAAAATAGTTTTGGTGTGTGGAGTGTGAGACACACACGATGGGCTGTGAAGGGTGATAGCGGGGCCAGATTGTGCTCTTTCAGTCTTACGGGATGGGTGCCCTCAGCACACACTAGCACTCAATGGTTCAGCCGAACAGAGGCCATTATGGAGTTATGGAGTTCATTGCACATACCCAGACATCACACCTCTCCCAGAAGCTCTGGAGAAGCTTTACTGTGGCAACCCCAGCCAGCACCAGGCCTAGGCAGTTTCTAATTACAAATACATTCATACCATCCATACCGTACACCGCGGCAATGTTATTCTGGAATCTACTAAAAATTTGCCAAGTGCAGGGAGGTTGAGGCATGTTTTTTATGCAGTATATGGTATTACCGCAATACCACCCAAGCCTAGTCAGCACCCTTATTTCCCCCCAAGCTGTCCCTCTTCCACCTCCCGGAAATCAGCATACCCAAAGTGGGATGTGTGCAAACACAGAGGTACCAACACAGATGCAGAGTCGGACCCCCCTCTATGGGGCCGGCAGATTCACCCATTTAATCATGAGGTGTGTCCAGGTTTGTGCTTTTCTGAACACCATAACATTGGTTTGCGAGTTCTCCCTCTAACCCTTGGGGACCCCAGACAGTTCATGTTTTTGGTTCTCCAGGATGATGTTGGTTTAAGGCTAGTCCTGGAAGCCCTGGGACTAGAGAGGTGGCGATGCTGCATGCTGCAGGTCCAGCCATCGTCTCCCCCTCCGCTGCTTTCCACCTTTCCCAAGATGCCAGCAGGACAAAGGTTGCCGTTGGGAAGCCGGTAATTAGGCCTCCGGGGGGGCATCTCCGTAAACTTCATTTCCCCAATAGGGGTTTGCTCAAAAGTGCAATTACCGTTTCCTCACAAGGATTTAAACCCTACCGGTGAAATGCCGTGATTAATGTCTGTCCCCCTGCCCCCCCTGGATGTTCCTGCAGATGGAGGGAAGATGGTTATGGAGGAGTCTAATTCTGCACGAGCCTGATGGGGGAGGGAGGGCAGCGTGAGGAATATAACTGCAGTCTAACTTAGCAGAAGCCCAAGCAGCTGTCCACTGGTTAGCACCATGTCCTCGCTCTGTTAACCAGAACCTGATTTCCACCGGAGAGTGATCCCCGGGGTCTTGGCCTCTTTACCTTCTAAATCTCACCTGTCCCGAGCATTGGCCACTGAAGCATGGGCTTTGACATGGGCCACTGAACCTCCGACTCCATCCAGCTTCTCACCGAATCACTGCTGCCGCGTGACGGCAGCCGACATGCCAGACGGAGAGCGAGGACACTCCCCACACTCCTGCGCTGAGTGATTCCTCCATCTGTCCCATCACCCCCTGCCATGGCTGGCGTTCCCAGCTCCTGTCATTTATGGCACAAAGAGACACCTAGAGTGAACCCGTGGATTATGCGGGCTGCCTGCCCAGCAGTGTGGTGTGGCAAGGAACACATAACGATGGTGAAAACTGGCTTGTACAAAGCCTGCTGATAGACACAGGACTGGGAGGCACGGGGAGGACAAGCAGGCAGCCGCAGGAGGCAGAATGGGCTGAGAGAGTGAGGTGGCATCCCTAGAGGCCGCCAGGCACCCACACGTGCAATAACACACATGCCTTTTTACTGGTGATGACAACTGGGGGAGCTCTATTGCTGCTGCTATGGAAGGAAGGACTTTTGGGAACTTGCCATTTACACCTCCGACCAGAGGAGGCAACCTCACCAAAGCAGCATGAGCAAAACAACCGACAGCTTTATATACAGTTGATGACATCCCTGCATCCTATTCACAGGTGTGTGTGTGTGTGTGTGTATGTGTGTGTGTGTGTGAGAGAGAGAGAGAGAGAATTTGTACCTGGAACCTTTTAAAAGCTGCAAACAAACCCCTAATTTGGTAGGAACATGAGTTAAAGTGTCTTTAGCGTGTTAGCATGGTCACTGTGAATCCTGATGTGCTGGGATGCGACCTGCAGTGAGGGCGCGCTACGGAGGAACGTCCTGGGGCAGCATCAAGACAAAGAGGCCTGAGAGCCCAAACCCCCACAACCGCAGGAGGCTGAGGACTGAAATGCATTTATGATGCCAGCAGAACTAAACACCATGTTGAAATCTATTCTTCTTGAAGCGTCATCCTCGCACAATGCCTTTGAGAGCAGGCCGTGCTCCTCAGAGCCGCCTCGCAGTACATGATGCAGTGCTGACATCCATATACGCAGCAGCACGCATTGTCAAATGATCACACAATGTGCTCAAAGGTACAACGGTGGCGCTCGGCACACCTCTTGAGGGTGCAGTGCCGCTCAGCACGCTGTCTGCCAGCGCCCCTGGCTGTGTCTGCGGTGAGCAGCGGGGGCTCTCCCAGCCTTGTGCCCCGCGGTGCACGGCGAACCGTGTCATGTGTGTTTCTAATACGCCGTCCCCATGCAGTGACACTGAAGGCTGCCGCCCATTGTCATTGCCCCACAATGCGAGTCCTGCACCGTGACCACAAAGCAGCCACCACGTTCCACAGCGCTTGCCTCGGACCACCGCACGGAATACGGGCCGCAATACGGGCCAGAATACGTCCCGCGTGAGCAGTGCGGCAGGCATGCATCCACCGCGTGGAATATGGGCCAGAACACGTCCCGCGTGAGCAGTGCGGCATGCATGCAGCCACCGCACGGAATATGGGCCAGAACACGTCCCGCGTGAGCAGTGCGGCAGGCATGCATCCACCGCACGGAATATGGGCCAGAACACGTCCCGCGTGAGCAGTGCGGCATGCATGCAGCCACCGCACGGAATGTGGGCCAGAACACGTCCCGCGTGAGCAGTGCGGCATGCATGCAGCTAATGCACGGAATGTAGGCCAGAACACGTCCCGCGCGAGCAGTGCGGCATGCATGTAGCCACTCTCCCATACAGATCCAGGTCAGGGCGGGTGGTCATGGCCAGCCGCCTGCCCCTCTCCTGGTCCATCCCCTCTAAGGGCACCCGCTGCCTGGATGCCACTTGCATCCCAAAGGCTCATTAACACTGAGCCATATTTTATTTACCTCTCCCCAAGCAAATATTTAGACAGAAAAGTTAATTTGCTATCATATTTATTTTAAATCCTTTGAGTCCGCCTAGTGGTGACTCTGTTGCTGCACATACAATATGGGATTGTTAAAATGATCTTTGTACAAATGATTGATGTCTATGATATTCAACAATTTGTCAACAATATGGTTAAATATGTCCTCAGCAAGGCTTTATATAAGCATGAGTACTGCGATATGCAACCCAGGGGTTGTGTGTTCGAATCCCATTAAGAAGCCTGCTGCAGTAGCCCTCAGAGGGTAATTAATTTCTGCAGTAAAATATCCTGCTATGATTTAACTCTAAGTGGCTTGGATCAAATACGCCACCTCTGAAAAATGGCAATTAAAAAGAGCAATTAAAAATGATCAAATACTGGACTTCATACCAGTGCGTATTAACAGATTTCTGATCCCCAAGTTCTTGATAAAGGACAACCAGCTTTGTTCCGTAACTACACTTCTATTGGAAACACCAGCAGTGATGTCTGGTCAGAGTAACGCCATTCGCTGAACATCTTTCAATGTTTCGAGACCGAGAAAAACAACAAAGCGGTCATCCTCCCAGCAGACTTTTCACACTTTTAAAGCAAAGAAAAACTAAATGAGGGACGAGACCCAAATGAAAGAATAATATGCTAACACTTTGCTTTAGCTGGTCCACAAAATTACCTTCAGTCTGTATTAAGCAATGATGCAGACAGATAATAGATAAGGGTTTCCATGAGTAAAAACACATGCCTTGGTCTGGCTAATGAATGCTCTCGGCCACAAACGGCCACGTTCACAGAACGTGAGAATTCAAAAGGGGGGTCTTCAAAAACCGGCTTCATTATCAAAACAAGTGGCCAGGTGCTGGCCAGGCTGGGCCAGAGGAGAACCCGTCTGAGAGGAGAGTGCCTAAGGTGGGAAAAGAATCCGCATCAGTCAGGAAGACACAGCCAAGCCAGGGGACACTGTGTGGCAGCCCCCGTCCTCTCCTAGGCGACACACTGAGCTGGGGCAGACTCCTTTGATTCATATTTCGCAGACTTGCCTTGTGAGGAGTCGTTTTTGAAAGCCTCAGCTGGATCAAAAAGAAAGATCTTTGTAGGACATTGGAGACGTCTCCCTCCATCTCCGCTCCACCGTGTACTGGGCCCTCCAGTAATGTGATTACAGTAAGATCTCTTTTGTCTAATTTTACCGTTCTGGTTCTCCAATAGAAATTTCCATAGAGATGAACAATATCCATAGATTAATATGAGAGGACAGTTATGGGAAGTAAGGGCCTTCAAAGCCTACATGAGTTTGACAAGAACCTTCAGCAGGGGAACATGGTATGATGGAGACCATACCGAAGTATCTTAGGACCAAGGTGGATGTTCTGCACCCTGCCTTGAATCCTCCCGAGAACTGCAGTGTGTGAAGTTAGTAGAGCTTACCTAAGAAGACCTGCAGATGGACCAGCTGCCAGAGATGCTTTAGACAAGTATTGAGCTTATGGGTTCGACTGCTCAAGCCAGCGTTTCAGTCCAGGGCCCAGGGGACCCCTCTGTGGGCTGTTTTTAATTCCAGCCACCCCCCCCCCCCATAATTAGTTGGGCTGGATTGGGCTGTAACTAAACACTAATCTACATGTCACATCTACTCACGATGACAACCTGCAGGTTCTGTAAGGGTCCCACAACACAAGCGTGAGGCTTAAAAAAGCAAATCTTTACCCAGCTTTGCTTAGTGTCCATTAGACAGTAAGAACGTTTAGTATTAAACTAAGTATTAATTTCAGTCTTATCCTTATCTTATCATTAAGGGTTTGATAATACCAGTATTAAACAGCCTAAGCATACTGTCCATGGAATTCCAGCTTACCAAGGCTATTAGATGCCCAAATAAACTGATACAAGACTCATAAATGTATGTAAATCATGGGGAGAATTAAACATGGACATTCATGAACAGTTCAGCAGAACCAGATACCCAGAAAATATCCACCAGGTCTAGGAGAAGTTAGATTTATCAAATCAACATATTCGAGCACAAGAGCATCTTATTCCCTACGTTTGCTGATGTCGCGTTGCTTCTCTTAAACTTGGAAGTTTTTATGGCTCCCTCTGAAGGGGTCTGCCTCAATCTTTCATCACAAAAGATGAAACACTGAGAGCACTGTGCTGCGTAAGACTATTTCCAAGATCTTAATACCTCGCTTACCTTGGAAATGTTTGCAGAAGTCTCGCACTACAGAAAAAATAAATCATTTATAAAGAATACCAGTAAGACGAGTCAAGGCCTCATCTGTGATCTTAACATTAATTTAACAAATGTGATTTTCGCTAGTTAACTTTCTGGTAATTAATACGTGTATTATATTCACCGAATTAAACAAGATCGATATTTTACAGTACAGTACTTATGACACTTTAAATTCTAACCGAAAAGGCTTGAAAGCACAAAAACGAAAAAAAAAAAGAAAAAAGAAATATGTTTTCAGAAATGAAGCCAGTAAAAAAACGTCCGTAAAAAATCATGTGACAACTTGTTTAAAATATGACAGTGCTGAAATATTTTTCTTCTGAAAGCCCATATCTAGCTTTGTTCCATGCTTATTGTTTCTAAGTCACCAAGGACAGAGAGTCGACTAAACGATTCCGACAAGTTGAAAAGTCAACACGAGAGCCGAATTTCTATTTGACTCAAAAAAGCTGGGGCAGGGCAGCCAGACTCGAGTCCCCGAAGTTGTGTTTCTTATTAGCAAGTCGGCCTCAGAGCCAACCTGCTACACCGATCCGTGGATTATTAATAACGCTCAGGTCTGCCAGAGGCATATAAGATGTTTTTTGGCATCTTGCCAAAAATAAGATTTGTGGAAATATTACATGTTGTAATAAAGTGATTATAAAAGGGCGGAGTAACATGGCTTAGCACACCGCATCCCTTCCGTTTGCTCTACCTGATATCGCCTCATGTCATCACTGGCTTTAACTGCACATGGGACTAAGTTCCACGTTCCCCTATGACATCAGACATGTTTCCAAGGCTGCATACATGTTCGACACCCTGCACTTTGCTGGGTCATTAAGCAACACTACGTTACACCAAGGGTCCTTAAGGTGACATATGTGACCCAGGACTTTTAAGAGATCTTTAAGAGACTTTCCTGACCATCCAGGCCATGCTGATACTATGAAGAGCTACAATCTGTTAGCACTCTAGGGCTGCTTTGCCATAACCCTGCCAGAGAGCTGCTTGCTGATCTGTAGAGAGCCCAAATACCAGGTCCTGTAAGCCAGAAGCAGAGGCTGGCTTGCTATTGTCACAGAGCCCATCCATCTGTGGCTTTTATCTTGGGATGTTATCTGCCTGCTCCCCCAGGAAACTAGTATCACAGTAGTGTGGGGGGGGGCTTGTCCTCTTTGCCTTTGAAGTGTGTTGATCTATGTCAGCCCTGAGGCAGCCCAGATATCTAGGGACCCAAAGGGATCTTTCTATGATTTAATAAAGCCCTGATATTGAATTTATTGCTTGCACCACATTCATTCTCAAAAAGAGGTGGTCGTTGCCCTGCCCCCGAGTATTTGCAGGCCTCCATAATTCCGGCACACAACTGGTAAAGTGCGAAATTGGATGAGATGGAAAAACAAGCAGTATTGGAAGAGCCCAGGTTATCAAACGGAGCAGTGTCCCCCTGGGCTGGTCCAACGGAGAAGGGCTGAGGTCACCCCAAGTGTCATAAACTCCAGGTCTCCCTCCAGCTGAGGCAGGCACATCCTGTCCAGGCTGGGCTTTAAGCGAGGAGGACAGGAATGCTAGCTATGACCAAGGGGCACAATAATCCACATGCATGGAGAAAGCAATCAAACAAACAGCCGCATAATCTAACATGGTTATTGGCCAATCCATCTCCAGGCAATAAAAACCAGTGACTGTCTGCTGCTCATCTGACAGGGTTAGACAACAATCACACTCAAGACCCAATAAGTGGCAAAATAGCAGAGGTTGCAGGTTAAAATCCCAGGACAGATCTGTCTCTTGTAACCTTGACACTGTTTGCATATTACCATTCTGTCAAGCAGAAGTGAGACATCTATTTCCGCATTTTGACTTCCTCTGACAAACTTTCCTGGTTAAAACGACTTTCACTGGGCACAGCTGCGTTTTCAAAAGTCAACCTGTTAGCTGTAGATCACACTACACCGGACTTCCGGCAGAACCCGGTCCTTTTGTTAATGGCACATCACTCTCCAAATCCAGGGAACTCATGGTGACAGAGCATGATTCCGAGAAGGATTCCCTGAAAACACGGCCTCAGTCTTCATCTGGAGCATGTGCCATGTGACAGGTCCCTTTACCAAAGCTGCAAGCCAATCCAGCAGTCCTGTTAGGTCACGCTCTGCTTATTGTCAGACATCTCAGTGGCTCCTGCTATTTCCAGGGCAGGGTGTCCTCTACACTGGCCCATTCTGACTGACCCTCCCTTTTCAACCCCCCACCCCAGCCCGCATAAGCATGCCTCCCTTAGAAAAATCTTCATTTTGCATTTTCTTGCTTACCACTTATTGGGTTTTTAGGTGAAATCCTGAACTCCGCAACCAGAACAGTAAAAAATAAAATGCTAAATATTTTGAAGCAATACCAATACAAATCCAAACCCCAAATCTAATGAATGAAGTAACAGAGGACATTAATTGGTCCCACATGGCCCCATCAGAGAGCAGCGCAAGCCAGGCCCAGCTAATCACAGGCCGCAGTAGCTCCCTCTACCATGGCCATTTCCGGGTCCAAACCCACCCCTCCTTCTCAGCACATCTCCCTCCCAACCTCACAGTGCCTCAGACACCCCCTGTCCTTAATCAATCTACTGCACTTCCCATGGTTGATCTGCGCGCTTCCTCTTAGCAAAGAAGGTCAGCAGGTCAGCCTCTGATATGAGGCGTTCCTCAAGGCTCAGATTATGTCCTATTATCATTTTCAGCTGAAAGTTGCACTGGCTTTCACATCATTACCATGTATCTCTCTATCACTCCCTCCAGATATATAACTTTAATTACCGATTTCCCTGTTCCATCTGTCTACGGCTAGACTGAAACTAATTCACAGGAGGTTCAGGACTTGAGAACAAGATTAGTATCTGCATGGTGCAATGCTAAATAAACATCTTACTCATGTTTCTGGGTAGGTAAAGCCTCAAGGCTTGTGAGTCCTGACCCCTACCACTGCACATACCTGACAAGGCAAAGGCCTCACTGTTTGGTTTTGGTCCTGTTGATCTGATTATCTCTTTTTTTCTCTCCACTTATGGTCCCAGGTAAGCATGACGGTTTGATCGGCAACAATGTTACAGCGTAATTTCAACCTTCCTTCTTCCACAATGCCTAGCTACTAAAATATTAAGTATAACAGTGTAGCATGAGCCAGAGCAATAATGATAATAATAATCATTATATAACCGCAATAGAGAGAGAGGGAGATATTAAACAACACAGCAGTGGCAGCTCAGCACCCTTTGGTGTGCTGGTCTGAAGGACGCCTCATCCTCTGGGAAGAAGGGTCTTCTGGAGGGTTCTCATCTCCTCACTGCACCCGCGCTCAGGAAAAGAACAATCTGGAACCCATTCAGACAAATATGGGAGGAGAGAAAGGGCAGGATGTTTTTGTGCGGTACTTATCACACGCAGGCCCACTGCACTGCTAACAGTGAAGAGAGCTGCTCAGATTAATGAGCCCCCCCCTCCCCCCTTCTGGGGACAGAATCAGAAGTAACAGCCGTAGGATTGTCGGTCACAAGGAGTTTCCGACCTCATCAAGATGCTTCACCGTCTTTTACTGGTGTTGTTCAAATTAGAGGCCTGAATGCAGCGTTACCACATCTCATAAAGTTCCAGGGCAAAAAGGAGATGGGGTTCCTGAAAATGCATTTGCAGAGGCGTGTGTCACGATTAACCAGCCTTAATCATTTTCAGGCTGGAAAGGAGCCCTTTCAAGGGATAGCACTAAATAGCAATTTGTGTTGATGCCACAATATATGTGTGTGTGGCTTTGCAATTCTTACAGTGTGGGGACACAATGTCCCAACAATGTGGGGACATTTTTTGGTCCCCACAAGGATAACTTCAATTTCATAAAAATCTGCAATCAAATAACTAACAATGGTTATGGTTAAGGTTAGGGCTAGGTAGGGGTTAAGGGTGTCATAGTTGGAATCAGGGTTATGCCCATAGGAATGAATGGAGTGCCCCCATAATGATAGGACTACACACTCTGTGTGTGTGTGTGTGCGATTATATACACTACTCACAATAAGTTAGGGATATTGTAATTTACATGAGTGCTTTTCCTATTTGCTCTGAATTTTAATGAAATAAAATTTCTGTGCAAGGTGACCCGACCCTCATCAGTG
The DNA here is from genome assembly GCA_026774425.1 of Petrocephalus zakoni. Taxonomy (NCBI): domain Eukaryota; kingdom Metazoa; phylum Chordata; class Actinopteri; order Osteoglossiformes; family Mormyridae; genus Petrocephalus; species Petrocephalus zakoni. The sequence continues at coordinate 20,377,234 of JAODKN010000114.1, forward strand.
AACTGCTGCTGCATTGTCCAGGTCACATGGTTTTGTGCACACTGCAAACATTCACGGCCATGTCTTGGTGTCAGTGGAGTCATCTGCAACGGTCGTCTGGCATTCAAGCCAAAGCGGTGGAGTCAGTTGCGAATGGTTTGTCTGGAAACCCTAGTACCCCTCGCATCTCGTAAACGGGCCTGCAGCTGTGTGGCCGTTGCATGACGATGTCTAAGTGCATAGGTTCTTAGGTACTGCTCATCGTTGCGGTCTGTCACTCGTGGAGCTCCACTCCTGGGTCTGTCATGAACTCTGCCAGTAGTTCTGCGTCTTGATGCAAGTCTGCTGATGAAACTTTGAGACACACCAAGTTCATGAGCAACATCTGACTGCCTGCCACCGACCCGAAGGTGCGCCATGGCCAGGTGGTGCTGCTGGTCCGTTAAGTGACATTGTGTGTTCATGGCTGTTTGAATGATGAACTTGGAATGACCTACTGACAATACCAGCTTTTTCTACCCACAGAATGTTGAACTTGATGCCACACTGAAAAGGGTTGTCTTTTGGTATTGGCCCCAATTTAAGGCACACCTGTACACAATGAGACCATTACATGGAAAACACAAAATGAGGTGTGTCTATCACCCCAATACAATTGCCTCCCTATCCCAAAAATGTCTGAAGTATAACAAACACCTTATGTATGACATCCACTAAGTCTCTCGCAATATCCATAACTTATTGTGAGTAGTGTATGTGTGTGTTGTGTGTGTGTGTGTGTGTGTGTGTATATATACATATAAACATATATATATATATATATATATATATATACACACACACACTTGGTTAAATATATATATATATATATATGAACACACACACACATATATATGACGTCGTAAACCACTATGGATTTTCATTAGCAGGTGTTCAGGTTTCCAATCATCCATCTGGGGTATTCCTCTGGTATAAAGCATGTCTGCCTGACCTTTCTGCCTAGAGACTGGGGGTTCTGATGCTTCATACAAGGCGTCAGCAATTGATTGGTTTTACTCACTTCCCATAAGTGATCTGACCAAGCACTGGATTGGAAAGTGGGCCCTGCCCACTCTGACTTTCTAAAGCCCAGATTTAAATCACAGACATAAACATACACAGAGGTAAGTGACAGAGATGATCATTTGCTAAGAGGACCAGACATGGACCGACTGAATGAGGCACCTGGGTCCCTTGGGATGTGAGCTCGTCCCTGGGACTGCCACAGCACCTGCCACCCACTGGCGCCTGTACCCTGTCTCTCGGCCGCGAGGGCCTGGGAAACACCAGAAAGGAGATACTGCTGGCTAGCTAGGAGAAAGGAGAGAGGGCGTGAGCAAATTGGATTAAAGCCGCCCTCTAATCTGCTTTTTTGGACAGAACCCTGCGCTTCATGTCGCCCGCCTGAACAGTGGCAGAATTTCTGAGGTCCATAGCTAGCCTCCCCCCATTTGAAGCCCACACCTGACCCCCCACCCCCACACCATTGTCCCATGACGCTTACACATTAAGCACGAGATATAATCCGCAAGTGCTTCAAGACAATAACATTTTCTAAATCCGATTTCAAGAGGATTCGTGCCCAACAGAAATATTATAGGGACTGAGTTTTTGATACTAAAGGGATTGTGTTCTTGACACTCAAGTCGTTGAAATAGGATTGGGTGTCAGGAGAAAAGACCTGAACCAAGAGGTTTCTGCATGTCTGCAGGTAGAGTCTGAGAATGGTTCTACATGAACCGGTTTGACTTGAAGAAAAGTCCTTCAATGGCCACACTTGGTTCGTGTTCCCCTGAGATGCATTCATTCCCATGGGACCCACAGAAGGTCTGACTTGAGTTAAAGAGATTGACATGTTCAAATAGTGCGTTCCAGTTACCTCGGAGGTCATAACTCGTAACTGGGAATGTTGTCACGCACGAGTTCACCGCGTTCCAGTACAACAAGTCGGAAAACCATTTAGTGATGCCGGGGACTACAAGTACCTTAAATCTGACAGGTTATCCAGCTAAGCGGGAAATCCCAATATCACAGTATTTTGTGCGTAAAAACACCCTAGCAACATAATATGGCGTGTCGACCAGTTTAATGAGCCACAAAGATGCGAGCGCTAATAAAACTACAACAACCAGCCATCTTGAATTCTGAAGTCGGGGTTGTGTCGATTCCTCCCAGTTCACGACTTGAAATTCCCACTTCGGGGGGCGTTCCAGTTGCAACTTCCGGTCGTGAACTCGTAATTTACCAGTTACGAGTACAACTAGAACGCACCAATATCCTCAGGAAAGGAGAGAACTTCTACAGTGGCCATCTCTGGAAGTGGCACGTTTTTCTAGAGAAGGACAAAAGGTCAACGAGTCAAAGTTGAAATTGGGAGGCGACCAACCGCTCAGACTTTGGGGACAAATGTGACGGCAGGTCGGTTCTGATCCATCTCCATAGCCTGAGGAAGCTGCCAAAGGGCCCGAAGAGGACTTGACATGTGCCCTTCGCAGTTACGACTCAACTGGCTCTTTGTCTTGGCGGCCCGTGACGGATGGTAGCCCGGTCAACCTGTCTGAAAAAACACGATGACATCAATGGGCAATCAGCAACTAAGCAAAAACGGACCAGGCAGAGGTGAAGGACCCTGACCTCTGACCTTTATCCTCCCCATGTCAATGCTAAACCCCAACTAACCAAGAGTTCACAGGAAGTCAAGAGACTTCAACAGAACATCTGTAAAGGCATTAAATAAAAAAGGGGTGCTATGTGATTCCTGGAACCAAGCGAAGCATTTTCCAGAAAGTTCTTTTAAGCAAGAGTAAAACAAACAGTGCGAGTCACATAAGATGAACAGATCCTACTAATCTGATGGAGAATCCTGAAAACTGGCATCGGGAAGTAGCTACCGTGACCTTGGCCTGGCCAGCCGGAGTCCTCACAAAGCATAAGGAAATGTACTCTATAAGATGAAGGCTCTGGCTGCATCGCAGCTTTCCGTCACCCGGCATCCCGGGCTCAGAAAGCTCTTCGCATGGTGTGTGACGACGTCTGTGCAGGTACCTCGCGCTCCTGCCTGCCCATGGCTACAAGAGGCCAGTGCTTCATACACAAACTTCTCACATTTCACAGGAATACTGAAAGCTATTACTCCGGGATTTTCGTTCACCCAGTCGCAAAATTGATGAAGTAAACTATTTAGACTGGGTTTCGTTTCACCTCATATTGTAACGATATCAGAACTAAAACAAAAATGCCTTTCGGCTCTTCGGGGTCATGTGAGAGACACACACATGCCCATTAGGACTGGTCTTGCAGTCTCCAATAGCTTGGGAATGTGGTACCGTCAAGCCATGATTGGCTGACTGGGACCAAAACTCTGTTTGATTAGCTTAGAAAACAGTCCATGCTATGAATGCAGTTACACCAAACAACGTAACTTTGGTGTAACATAATACAGCTGAAAATGAAGGGAAGTTCCCCCACGGGTTGCTGAGCGCACTCCCCACACCTAGAGAGCTAAAGCCCAGCTTAAGCGCAATTCAGGGCAGGTCCGGCACCTCGGTGCTGATCACAGGAGGGAAGACAGACATCCCGCCCACCCCTATGGGCTCAAACGAGACGGCCAGACCCGCCACACCGTCCTTCCCCGCTGGCTTCCGCTGCCACGCGCTGCTAACAGTTTTCCGCTAACACGCTCATTCTTTTGAAGTCCCTTTTAACAGCACAATTACACCCCCCTTCTAGACAGTAGACTCACTTCTCACCTTTTTAATAAGCCACTCAGAGAACACCGCTTGCCCCCCCCCCCCCAGGGCCACAGCAGTCCCATAAATCCTCTGTGCCGTGGGGACAGTGGCCCTGGCTCGCCTTCGCTGCCACTGCCCATACGCCTGCTCTGGCCTTTCATGCTCAGTGAATCAGGTGTGGCAAGGTGCGTACGCCGGCACTCAGGGCGAGACGTCGGCTGTTAGTGGGGAGAGGATACAGATCATCACACAGAGAGCGGGGCTCCGTTCATCCAAGGCCAGCTTCCTGCAGCTCCTCCCATACAGCCCCTCCCCTTTTCCTACCCTCCTTAAAGAACCGTGTCATTAATATTACGGTCCCATCTGCTCAAAAATCCACTTGCAGCATCTGTTTTAGTTTAGGCTCTCGGGGGCCTGGCGTGGGCCTTGCTGGGAGGCCTGATCCTGAGCGCGATACCCCTGTCGTTTCAGGAGCGCGGCTACAATGCGTGTGTCGTGGCTATCCTGGGTCACAGCCCCCACCCCCACCACCCCGTGGCGTGACAGACACAGACAGGACGCCGAATGAGGCTTTGTCCGCTGATGTGGTGATTACGAATCTGCACTTGGGAGCAGACCCCAAGCAGGAGCTGCTGGGGAATGAATTTTTAATTAGTAATTACATGCCACTACGAACAAAACTATACAGAAAATTAAAGGAAAAAAGACAGCTATACGGTCATGTTTGGAGCTGGGTAATTTACTGAGTAAACCATGCGTAGGAAATTTGCTTATGTGGGGAGTAGCATGCAGCTGTGTCCCCAGGCTGCCTGTGCCCCAAACAAAGACACCCACGTGTCTTAGGTCGAGCCGTTTGGACCTGGTCATTTAGGACCTGGGTGGCGGTGCGGCGGCAAATTGGCCACGCGTCTTCTGGGGAGGTGATGCCCCATGCAGAGGGCCAGTCTGAGGCCAGCTCTGAAGTCAGTCGTGCCACAGGAGAACAGAGCCTCTACTCGGAATGAGGAGGGTCCTGTTCTCATACACACTGGGCCCCGGTCTTCACAAGACTTCTAAGCAATTTAAGTTCTGTTCATTTTCATCATGTTGCTCTCAGATGTCTGAGACTTAGAAGACAGAGACACGGGTTTTGGCGGAGGCACAGCTTGTACTCTTATTCATACAGCCCCGCTGTGCTGCAGATTCTGCGTGAGTCCACACTGCCACCTGCTGGTAGGCAGGCGTACTGTGCTGCAAAAAGTACAGTATGTTAAAGGAGCTGAAATAGCAGGTTTCATTTTGATATAAATTTGGTAATCAGGTGGGGAGGAAAAAATACATGAATAAAATAATTTTCTGTGGGCAAACTGTCCACTACACACACGTAACACCAGGGCTGGGGAGGCAGGAACGGTCACGAGGTCACAAGCCTTCATGACCTCAGAAGAAGACTTTAAAGAGTGACAGCTTTAAATATCCAGTGGGCGGGAGGAACATGAAGAAATGCGGGTCAGAGTGCATGTACCTCCCAGCTTTTCACCTAAAACCGCGGGAGGTCTCAAACTCCAAAGACAAAAGGGACAACATCAAAACGTTCCAGAGACCCCAGATGCCATCTTTGCTATGGGAGAGATTTATAGGGAATCAGGGGACATCTCTGAGCTGACAGGACAGGCCCGGAACATGAGAAGCGGGGGTTCCCTACATCACACTGCCTCTAGAGGGGAGCAGAGGGCTGCAGCCCAGAGTTATAAATATCCTCATGTTTATAAGGATTTTAATGACTTCCACCTGCCACACAAGAAAGGAGGGAAACATGAAACGGAGCCCATTCTGATTGCACACGTGATTTCCAGTTACCTGGTACTTGTAACAGGCTAACGAGGTACTGAAGGGTCACAAACCTGGGGGGCCCGCGGCCCCAGGAAGCCAGCAGGGCATATGAGACTTCAACCGAGCAAAGCCCACAATCGGGGGGGGGGTTGGACCAGAGGAGCATGCCACATTCAAAGGCTCACAGGCTCAGAACAAAATGGGACACAAGAGAGCGGATCCGGGACACAGCAGGAACACGCCACACACCAATCAGGTTGGAGACTTTTATTGTTGAAAAGGGCAATTAGAAAAGCAGAGTAACAAATTCCTCCTATTACAAAGTCATCATACAAAAGACCGAAGCAGAGACCATGCAGCCCACAGCTTCCTTGCTCTCGGAAAACACAGGGCTCACCCAGCACGCTGGCAGCAAAGACACTGGGAGGCCACCACAGGGGCAGCGCAAGACCACCACGGGACAGCGGGGTCTCTTACCAAACAGGGACAGCAACACCAGTGCAGGGTTATTCATTTTAATGTTGGAGGGGAAACCACAGTCATCTCCATATACTGAGACACACCTCATTCATTTCCATATGTTGAGGGAACTGCTTTGATTTACCACCCGGAACGACACGTGCTTTTGTTCGGGGTAACAAGAGCCGTCTTGAGGACCATGTCCCCCGAGCCCGAGGACGGAGCTCTGGGGGTCGAGCCGCATCTCTCTGGACCAAAGAAGCTCCCTGCACCAGGAACGCGCTCCGGGGGCCAGGCCTGCTACGTGTGGCCATGAGGCGCGGGGCTCTGCGCATCGAGGGCAGCCCTCGTCACACCCTTTAAATTCCAGAGGAGGGCTGGAGGAGAAGGACATCCACACGGCTAGCACAGGAAGCCATCGGCCTGGGAAGTCCAGGGTTGATGGAGGAAATGGCTGACGAGTGGGGTAAACCTGACCCTAAACCTAACCCTCAACCAGGAAGACGGCCGTCTGGTTAGGGTTAGGGCTTAGGTTCAGGTAGAGAGACAGAGAAGCTCGACCTGGACAGAGCTGCTTCGTCTGGCATCATTTCCTATGCCTGTTCCCTGTCCCCAATATTTAAGAAGGAAAAAACGACAAACTCTCAGGTACCCAGGGAGACGGTGGTATAAGCAGGCCACATCACAGGGGGGTCACCCTCAGAGCTACATCATTCCGAAACTGCTGCAGGCAACAGGGCTTCTACAGCTGACTGGTCAGAGAACGTAAATAAAAGGCAGAAAGTGGCGCCACCTGCTGGTAGCAGACAGGCACATGGTCGTTTTACCTACAATACAAATGCTGCAAAGTCTAAAAGGATTTTTTTAAATACAGCTATGTTGTTTGCTTCTTATAAAGGTTTGTGCAGCTTTAACACATGCATACTGGAAAATATAAGTGAAATGAGAAAACATGCAGTTATATCACCAGCATCAGCTGCACTGTTAAACCAAAAAATAAATTATTTGTGAAAATGATTCAAGGATTCCAAAATGTTGCCACAAGTACCCAATTAACACTGATAGCTGCAATTCAGTACACTTCCCGACCCTGCTCAGTTACTGAAAATGTGGGAACTGATGGATTGGTTTTTTGACATGCTCATCACGAGCATGGATTGTTTCCATTGGCTGGATTTGATGGAGGCCCATTCCCATCGTATATAAGGACACAGGGTAGGGCCAATCACATGGCTGCACTGGTTTCTGCCCTGAGGACTGAGTGGACTTTGGGTTCTGTAGCCTGTATGGGGCTGAGTTGTGGTTCTGGTAGGCAAACTCTTTGAGTGCAGAAGTCGGGGGACAGGTGGTACAGTCCTTCTACTGGACCCTCTGTCTGAAGGGTCCACTGTGCCAGCACCGTTCTCCAGGGACTCACTTGGTCTCTGTGGGCATCTTGCACATCATCAGGATTTGCTTCAGGGCCTTCTGGACATCTTCATCCATCTGGCCCTGCAGGGGATCAGAAATGCCAGGCCATGAGTCGTGGACTGTCTCGCCCCCAGGAGCAAAGTGGCCAGCGTGGTTCAAATGGACCCCGAAAACACACATATGAGATGAGGCCCCACCTGCACAGCGTATAAAAGGTGCATCCTGTAGACGGAGATGACCTCATGGTGCTGCTTCTTACACTCCTGCAGGGAAAAGGACAGGCTCACTGGGCACGCTCAGACGGACAGGCTCACTGGGCACGCTCAGACGGACAGGCTCACTGGGCACGCTCAGACGGACAGGCTCACTGGGCACGCTCAGACGGACTGGCTCACTGGGCACGCTCAGACG
>JAODKN010000114.1:20478616-20489771 GCA_026774425.1 Petrocephalus zakoni
TTTCGCGGATGTGTATAACGGAGTTAGTCTTGCTGATCTGATACAAAACCGCAGCGAAAAAGCAGGAGGTGAGGCAGTCAGTACCCATGCCTCACTGAAGGGGGCGCGCGTGAGCTCACAGGATTATTATTGCCGGTATGCTGGCTAAAAGTAAAAAATTAAGTTCACTATAGCACTCCGTATTTCTTTGTTTTTAATTTTGAGCCAGTGATTCGCCTGGCAGGAATCTCAGCGTGCGTCACTGCTTGACAAATGCACTGACTGACAGCATACTGTACAGCCATCCGCCCGCTGGGCTCTGACGTCTCACATCCACTCCGTCACACAACATCATCATTTGTATATGCAAAACTGCTATGCCGAGAAAAGCCCTTCAGAGTCAGAGGTGTCTGCTCAATGGACAGCATCTTCGGTGAATCCTGAGCAAATACACAGATGCAATCAACATTAGCGCAAGGGAACCTGAACCAGACCCTCTCAGGAGGCCCTTTCCCACTGCAAGAACTCCTTCATGAACCAGGAACTTAAAGCTGATTTGTTGACCACAAGAAGTGCATAAATTTGGAGATGGAAATAATGCAGCAAAAAATGAAGCAGAGGGAATTATTTTTGTATCCTTTTGACATTAAAAGCATCTCCTTCACAAATACCTTTTCGCCCCCAATAACTAACAAAACAACGTTATCCTCCATTGTTTTGGTGAAGGTGATTAATCGTCATTGTTGACGCACCACAGCACACAACAGCGAAATGTGTCCTCTGCTTTTAACCCACAGCAGGGGGCAGCTACGTGAGCGCCCGGGGACCAGAGCTTGGGGACGGTACCTTGCTCAGGGTACCTCAGCGGTACTTGCGGGTCGGGGACTCGAACCGGCAATCTTTAAACTACATGGTTGCGTCCCTAACCGTGGCGGTCTAGTTTTGTATGAAATTATGTGTGAAGTTTAACCTACAAGTGTGTTGGTCTGCCATGCTTACTTAGCATAAAGGACAAAGCTCCTATTGTGGGCTGGGGAAAGCAACACACAAAAGTGCCCAGGAGCTGCAAAATTATGGCCTGGGGTTGGCCCAGCTAATGCAGCCACAGCCTTCCGATACACAAAAGCTGCGTCCACCTCTCTGCCCACACGGGCCACCATGCCGGTCTGGCAACTGTCAGCCAAGCGGATGAGGGAGGGCAGACAGTGAGCGACTCTCCTCACACATTTTTTGGCTGCAAGATGGCAAACCCATTTGTTTATTAACCATCTTTAAGAGCCGAAATACTTTGCTCCCCATCTATTAAAACCACGTTGGTGACAGAATCTCTCTCAGGGTCGCTGCCGTGTGAAGGGAGGCAGCGTGCCAGCCACCATACCTGTGCATTGGCTGCCGTTGCCATAGGAACCGCAAAGCACGCTGCCATTGACCGGCACGTCTGTGGCGTTCCATTCGGTCCGCGAGTGTTTGCCCAGGGCTCCGGCTGGAACAGAAAAACAAACAGGACCGCAGTAAGACACGGCATACAGACAGGCCCACGATCCATAGGCCAGCTGGAAACCAAAACTCCCAGCAGCAAGCCGCAGAAATCAGAGCACTGGTCTGAGGGTCCGTCAGGGGTGCAGCGTTTCTGATCCAGGTTATCTGTTAGTAATAAGTGGGGGTTTAAGATCTGGAAACATAAATGTCTAGTTATACTGTGAAGCCAGTGGACCTTATGTATATGCTACATACTGAGAAGGTCTGTGGCAGATATGATCTCAAGAGAACCCCACCATGCATGAGAAAAACAGCTTCTCCATTTGGCTCCGAATCACGGCCCATGTCACACCTGGTTCTGCTTATGTTCTTTACACATGCACACACCTTTCCGCAGGCTTTCATCTCCAGGAGACTGCATTTGCCCTCAACAGCCCCACAAATGAGAAAAACGCCATTAAGGCGACCGCTGGACCGCGAGTTCCCCGAAGTGAGCCCCATCCTGCGTGTTCATACCCCTGTGCCCCGGGCGTGGCCATGAACCGCTATCCCGCGGCCCGGATCAGCACCAGTACCCGGCACTCATGGCTCACCAGGTCCTGCCAGCTTGGCTGCACTTTTCTCTGTATTTAGGGTGTGAGAAGCTTCAAGAAAGCCGAAATACTTTCAGTAACACTGTCCCACACGCGGCACAAAGCCCTTTTATTACACTAAGAGAAGTAGCTATTTGATAGCACCCATACAAATAACAGCCAGGTGTAAGCTGAATACTTTCGTCCTAATATTTCTCAGGTGTCATCTCAGGTGGCCAGAGCGACATTCCGGGTCCCACACAAATGGTGCGGAATTTGCGACGCCCGTCCGATCCGGTCCGGTCAGTCTTGATAGCACCCTCACATACAGTATTAATACGCACATACACGAACATACATATTAGTATGGAAATAACGCAAGAATATGCATCTAGGAGTAAGGAGTACACTTTCCCCCGGTCGGCATTTGCACGGTAATCATAGCCGTCGGTGTTAATAACCTTAATCAGTTAACAGTAACACAGTAACCACGCCACAAACTCGCTCTTCAGACACTTTAGAACAGATTTGCTGGCTGGGGCGCAGGGACCCTTCGCCGTCGCCGGGCGGACGTGCACCGTGAAGCGCGCACCGATCGGCTGCGCTTGTGCCAAAGGACAGCTGAAGTGCCCAGGGCTCCTAAGGTACACGGCATTGGGCGCATAACTGTGCGCCACTCCCGCAGACGCAGGCGCACCTTACTCTACCTGTGCCTATAATAAGCAGCAGTCCTACGGCAGCCGTCTTCTGCATGGCCTTCAGCTCCAGTTTCCTTCACTCGATCGGGCGATAAAGGCGAACGGGCCACCTATCATGTTCACGCCGCCACATCAAAGCTTGTGGGGCTGTGTGAGCTCCCGGGCAGCTCGCCGGACGCCGACGGCCGGGCGAGGTGCGTCACCGTGCGGGGCGGACCCATGCGCCGCGCCGCGCCGCGCCCTACCCACGGCGCACTCGCAGCTCCAGCCGCGGGATTTGCTTTTCGGCGAGGGGATGTGCGTGGCCGCCTGCCTTTGGCCGTGCCCTCATTTATTTATTCTTCTGTTGACGTTGAAAGATAACAAATTGCCACTTCACAGCAGCAACATATAGTACAACATAGCACAAATCACACCTGAAGTAAAAACATTAACATTTGTTAAAATGTCATAGGTAAACATACCGAAAATAGATGATGTACTGTTTAAGTAACTGGTAGCAGACATGTTTTTTACGTAGCCGTCCCATACTGCCTTTGTAATATTTAGATCCAATCCAGATGCCACCCCAAAATTCCCAGAAGTCATTAGCTTCCACCTCGCTGTCTGAGGAGTGTTTGGCCAACAGAAGGCAAAGGTAGGCAGCCACCTGGGCCCCCCGAAAACTTGGGCCCCATGAAGGCAGAATTTCAGTTTGTTACATGTTATGACATAACATAATATGAACGTTTAAATGATAGCAGCATGTATGTTATTTGCATTTTTAGTGACAGTTTTCAGGAGAGGCAAAGTTGCCCCCTGTAGTATTCTGGAATATTCTGCTTTGAGACTTTCTGTTACCAGTTTTTCACTGCCAAGTAAAAATCAAGATATCAAGAAGAAAACAGCACAAAGACAGAAGACTAACATTACATCTTCTTCGTCTGATATGGTCTATCTAGAGTGGTAGACAACTTGTGAACATATGTGGAGAGAACACAATTAAACAAACATAGACAAAAATTAAAGACTAAACTTAGCAGAAGAGGGAATAGACAAACTTGTTAAATTTGACCAGTCAATCCTCCAGCGCGATACCCCCCATCCCCCACCGACAGCATTCCCGCCCCCACCCTGATCGGTAAGTGTTACTGCTGCCATCCCACTTTGATCAGCATTTAATTGATGTTCCATTGTTTGTAATTCCCTCTCGTTTCTCTTTTGGCTCTAAAATTAGTCCTGTCCCCAGTGCCCCCCCTACCCATGTCAGTCGAGGGCCCCCAAAGAAGTTAATCCGCCCCTACCAGCAAGTTTGTTTCTACCGAGTACATCTGAGTCCTGTATCACCAAGCCAGATTCCTTGCTTTGCCAGAACTTTGTGGGGACGTAGCAATGACTCTGGCTTTTTGATATCACGATGCCCGTCCTCTTCTTAGCGGGACTCATCACCATGGAAACTCATGTTACAGAGCAAAACTGGAGCGGGTTAGCTTTCAGGACCACGGATCTCAAACAGCGCTCGGACCAGTCAAAGAACAAAAACAGGTATATTACCTGATGAAACTAAAGGCCTTTCCCAATCTCTTGTCCATAACAATCCTGTGATTGTGGTAAAGTTAGCAGTATATTTGATGCTCAGTCTTACAGCTGTAATATCTTTCAGCAAGCAGGCCAGGGAGCTTTTAAGCACAGACCTTTGATGTCCACGGCCAGAGCTGCACACAGATCATTTTAACATTTTGAGCCATTTTACTATGTGTGCTAAATCCTACTAATATCTACAAAAGAGGCAATCTCTGTTATAAACAGATTTTGGTTCAGCAATTTATTTAGAATTTATATATACGTAGAATTTATAGCGGCTTTTGTGCACCCATTATTTTATATATATTTTATTATTTTATGGGCGACTATTAAAGAAACAGTTCACCCTAAAACTGGATCATTCTGGGTACAGTCCAGGTGGTCAGCCTCTTTGGGGCTTCTCCACACTGTAACTCCAGGTGGTCAGCCTCTTTGGGGCTTCTCCACACTGTAACTCCAGCTGGTCAGCCTCTTTGGGGCTTCTCCACACTGTAACTCCAGGTGGTCAGCCTCTTTGGGGCTTCTCCACACTGTAACTCCAGGTGGTCAGCGTCTTTGGGGCTTCTCCACACTGTAATGCTGCCAAATGTGGAAAAGACAGTGAAGGTAGACTCAAAAAAGAACAATGCGTGTTTCACGTTGCCCATGGCCCGAGACCTGCACTGCTGGCACCATCGAGGCCCACGTTTGGCACTGGCACGAGTGACCGAAGATTTGGCTACCAGCCCAGCCATGAACACCAACCCTGTCCTGCTCCCAATGAACAGTTTTGGTGAAAACTGGAGAGTTGAGGTGCACATTTAATTATGCAGTGAGTTGGGCAGCTGTGGCTTTATGTTTTTTGTATACAATCTGGGTTAGTACCCGGATATCCCTTTCAGACAGCTTCCTCTTACGTCCACAGGTACTCCTGCTGGATGTGGTCCTTCCTTCGTGGTGGTATGCCGACGTTACCCTGGATACTGTATCTCTCTAACCACCACAAATACTTGCTGTCCTTCTCACAGATGAGCACCAACAAGTTTGTCCTTATTTGAGCGCTGATATGCCTCCCATTATGTTGTGTGGATTGTGATATTTTACGTACATCTGTGCTATGGCTGTGCTAATTCAGCTTCCACACCCTGCCCTTACTGATGGGACGTGCAGTCAGTGAGGATCAGCCACTAGGGTGCATATTTATAGGCGTGAAACCTCAGGCACTATTTTGGCTCCTGTGTCAGTTTCATTGTTCCGTGACTTTAACCACCTTAAATATGATAAGAACCTGTTTTTTATTCTTTATGCAAAACATCCAGGCTGTCTTACCAATATACAGTAAGCTATAATGCATGGTATATTATGTAATTCAGATTAGTCATTGTGAGTTCATTTAGAGGAATATAGTACCCAGAGTTTGCACAATGCAGTCTTTCAATTCAATTTATGTTTATGTAGCGTCGTTCCCAAGGCACTTCATTTGGGAATGTTGTGATACATTCCTGCATCATTTTATTATGTATAAATTGTGTATAATAGTTTGGTGTTTTGCTTAGGGCATATGACTGGGGTGAATGGGGACGGAGTGGAAAAGGTCTCTGATTGCTGGTTCACATGGCCCATGACCTCTCCTGGGACGCCAACACCGGCCAACTCTGCCCGTCTGTACCTCCTGAGAATCCTGAGAACAATTGCTAGCGTCCTTCTACTGCTATTCCATCACGAGTGTGCTGAGCTGTAGTATCTCTGTATGGTTTGCCAGTTGCTCCTGCCCAGACAGGGCAGAACTCCCTCCCTGGAGGACAGTTACAGCTCTCGCTGTCTCAGCAGAGCCACCACCACTCTCAGAGACTCGCCTCACCCAGGACACCACCTGTTTGAACTGTTGCCCTCTGGAAGGTGCTACACAGCCATCAAATCAAGAACAAACAAAAACTCAGAAACAGTTTTTTATCCTAGGGCCATTATCTCACTCATTATCTCATTCCCACTAAAAACTTCCCCAGAGCCGCCTCTCATCACATCGTGCAAACCTGACAGCGTCCTTGGCACCCTGCCCAGTCCCTTAGGCTGGAGAAGCGGGCACCCTAGGCTGCCTATGTAGCAAATAATTCCACGTCTTCCTTAGGTGCCCTCTGCACAGAAGGTCACACCTATGGCCAAGCAGCGATGTCCCAGTTAGTGCTGGGCCGTGTTAAGCAGCAGAACCGTGAACCAAAGGAGAATCCAAAGGCTGCATTTCAGGGGCTGCCTCGTAATCATTCTCCGGGAATTAAAGGCAGGCAGGAGACTTGTTTGCTTATCGTCCATCCATATGAAACGAGACAAGAATCAGAGAGAAGATCAAGGCTGCGGGTGGATTACTGACATGGGACTTTGAAGTCCTGTTGTGGAGCAACACACATGAATGCACTTTCTCCTGGAGGACAGAGGCGGGATGTGTGGCTGGCACAGCCTACGGGCGCCCTCTCCTTCCCACATGGGCACCGCGTGCTTTATCCAGGTCAGGTTTGGAAGCTGAGATCTTTACTGCCCTGTAAGCACAGATGGCACATTAACTCAGCATATGCTGAGACGAGAGGTAAGATAAGCCGCACCTCATTCACACACTCAGACATCCCACCTCGCCCAGAAGTTCCAGTAGTCTGCAGCAAATTAACAGCAGCTCTCAGACATGAATGATGTGCCATAAATTTGCCCACAGCAATTAAAAATGATTTAACGCCATTCGGCTACTCAGCAGAGGAATAGGTAGGAAATGGCAAATTCTGCCCCCAACGCCATCCTAGCTGCGGCAGCTGCATAGTGACATCTGAAGCTTTCATAAAACCTGATGTGAAAACGACATGTAAAGGAATTTACATGGTATTTGAAAAGCTTGGCTTTCCACAAGCAATTCTCCTGGTGAGCCCAAAGAGAGGAATTCAGATCCTGGTGTTTAGTTCTTGGAGGAGGTAAGGAAATGATTATAGGCTTGTGCCAACCAAGATGATTAATCCATTGTTTAATTTATTGCCAGATACAGTTGAAAGGAGAAGCTCGGGCGACAGGGATGCAGGTGTGAGTAAATGGGTTTTAAAGAGAGCACAGAACAAAGGTAAAGGCCTTGTCCACATGTACACTGGTATTTTTTAAAATGTAGCTTTTTGTCCAAACGCAAACGGTGATTTAGGTCACTGAAAACTGAGCTTTTCTAAAATTCCGTCAAGGGTGAAGATTTTTAGAAACTCTGTTTTCAGCATCAACATGTAGACAGAGATTTGTGGATTTGCTGTACTTGTGAGATTCTTGGTCCTCACAAGCACAGAAAAATCTATATGCACACACACACACAGGCCTGGGGCTGTATTCCATGGGTGATATCTGCATGTCTTCATTTTTATCTGGTTTCACCAGATTTACATTCACTTACAGGACAAGTGGGTACAGAAAAAAGATGTATGGATAACCAATCGGATTTACCCAGGATACCTGGCCTCACCCTGGAGCATAGGGCTTGGAGATTCACATGTAAGACAGGGAGATGTAATAAAGTAATTAGATACGGTAGCTGTTTGTGATTTATTAAGAAAATGGCAGTTCAGGGCTCAGCAAATGGCACCCTGAGACCTGCAGGGGATAAGTATGAACCTGAACCTGCAAGTATGAACCTGAAGAGGGCAGCATTTGCATTAGCAGAAGCGTGCAGGTCATGTGACACCAACACTGTGGATGGTACCAGTCACATTTGAGTCCTGCCTGCCTGAAGGCGCAATTAGGTGTGTGTACTCAGCTACTCATTGCTAATAAAGATGGGGCAAGGAGGTGCCGACTGTTCATTCATACAGGCTATTTGGTGGTGTGCTACTTTTATGAACAAGATAAAAAAACCTTTAATTAAAACTGATATTAAAATTGCAAAGGTAAATATCATTTATATTCGCTGTGAAATGCTGATACATCATTCTGGGTGTGTGCAGAATGCCAGAAGGAAACAGTCACCAAGACTCACACACAAGGTTCCGGGCGGTGTCACTCACACAGCTGGGGTGGCGTGACGGGGGACAGAGCAATGAGAGGGTAGGGTTCCCGTCACGCGAGCCCTGCGTGTGTCTGGGTGGGGTGTAAGCCATTAGGAGGTTCTCTTTGGCTGAGGAGCAAGTCAAGCTTGTTGGCTTTCAGACAGTCACGTGCTGGCACAGTGATTTTCATTCCACTGTACACCCAAGCACAGATCTACCTACCGATTCTGTCACATCATACTGGGCTGTCTTGAGTCCCTTGGAACAGCAGGACAATACTTATTTTAAGAGGATGGGTGGGCGGAGTCGGGGGGGGGAGGGGCTGAACAATTCCACAGGGGGCCCAACAGAAATAGAAATGGCAGGGGAGATTTATAAGCTGACTGACATGGAAGGTCTTACAGACACTCCCCTCAGCTTATGGTGACGTTATCATATTTATCATAAATTTCCCTTTTCTCATGTAGGATCTGATGAAGCAAACCACTTCTCAGGCTTGGAGCTGCATAGACTTCAGAAAAGTGCCCAAACAAGTGGTACAGGGTGTGGGACGCTTCTCCTGCTAATGGGACAGCTGGTGCTCAGGGATGGCCAGTGTAGATGGCAGCTCTCCAGGGCCTGGTTCAGACTGGGGTGAGGGAGGTAAATTTAGCCTGTGTCTATCACTGAACGGGGCTGCGGGACAGACAGAAAGCTGATGAACCCTGTTAGTGAACAGCTCCTCAAATAAAAGCATAGCTGAGAATGCTTATTGTGATCCCACACCAAGCACACAGTCTTAAAAGCTTACAGTTCAAAGGTCAAGTTGTGGTACACACCAATGGCACAGTGTCCTGTGTATGAAGTGTGATTCTTCAGATGGGCTGATAGCTTTGATACTTACACAAGAAGGCCAAGGGCCCCCCCAGCAAATGGTGATGGAGGAAAGCTTCACTGGGGTGGGGGATAGAAAATGGCCATTCTGTAACTTTAGCCCACCTTCCTACAGTTGTAAGCCGACTCAAAACACTTTAAAAGGGTTACATTATAAAAAGCACTTGTTAGGCCTCTGGAGGGCCTGGGCCTCGCCTAACGTCATGCCCATGTATGGAGTATTTTGCCTGGACTGGGGGTCCCAGCTGGATCAGCATTACCTCCGGTGGGTCCTGTGGAGTGGAAGACGTCTCTGAGTTTTGGACAGCTGGTGTATTTAAGCCACCTTCACTGCCAGCTGTCCGGCACAGTCTTAAGGAAGAGCACCAGCAGCTATCACACATGGTGAGTAGCTGTATGTGTCATCTAGGGCCTACTATAATGAAATGGGCCATTGTTATGAATGTTAATTTAAGAGGTAAGAATGCGATATGTAATGCTCACAATGCACGATGGTCTCTAAGCAATGGGGGCAGACCTTCACAACACTCAGTTGGACCCTCACGATGCTCATCTGCTCTCTCTTACAGGCCAGCCGGAAGACCAAGAAGAAGGAGGGTGGAGCAAAGCGTGCCCAGCGGGCCTCCTCCAACGTCTTCTCCATGTTTGAGCAGACGCAGATCCAGGAGTTCAAAGAGGTAGGACATCATCCTAATAGACCAGTGCTTCCAAATCCGGTCTTTATGGACCCGCAGTTGGTCCATGTTTTTGCTCGCTCTGAGCTCCCTGCCAGACAGCCTATATTTTGGCTCCTTCCCTGCTCCCGAGCTGGACAGGAGCAAAAATGTGGACATTCTGTGGGTCCCTGAAGATCACATTGGGGAACACTGTACTAGACAATCAGTAACCATGTAACCGAGTGCCAGAGCTGGTAGGGTCTCACAGGAATGAAGAAAATGCTCTGTGCCGCATATGAACCACACGCTATTGACTCTCCACAGGCTTTCACACTGATTGACCAGAACCGGGATGGTTTCATCGATAAGGAGGACCTGAAGGACACCTACGCCTCGCTGGGTCAGTGTGTGCGCCTGGATGATGGGGTGTGTTTGGGCCACTGGGTGGGGGTGCAGTCTGTCTGCTAATCAGCGGCCCCTCTTTGCCAACAGGAAAGCTGAATGTCAAAGACAATGAACTGGAGGACATGCTGAAGGAAGCAAGCGGACCCATCAACTTCACCATGTTCCTCAACCTGTTCGGGGAGAAGCTACACGGTGAGGACCGTCCGGTGGGGGGGCTGTGCCCGTCTTTATTCCATTCAGGATAATCTCCAAGCTAGTTCAGCTGGTTTACACCATCCTTACCTGAGGCTTTAAGGGAGGGTTTGACCACAATTGGTACAGCACCAGTCACTCTACAGCTGTTGGTGATGTACGCCCTCGCCCCAAATAAGCACGGCCGAGGTCCGGGCCTCGTCTCACCTGTTTGCTTGGCGGTGGTGAGTGGCTCAGTGGGCTGTGCCTCTGTGCCTGTGATCAGAACAGCACCAGTTTGAGCCTCAGTGGAATAGTCACATCTGTGGGCCCCTGAGCAAGGCCCTTAACCCCCAGCTCCAGGGGCACTGCACACTGTCTGACCATGTCCTGTAACCCTCCCAAGCTTTCGCTCATCTGTATGTTTGTAGGTGAAAAGAGAAATTCCCCATGGAGATTATTAAAGTATCCCCATCCTACTGTATCCCCATTCTATTGCATCCCCATCCTAATGCATCCCCATCCTACTGTATCCCCATTCTATTGTATCCCCATCCTACTTCATCCCCATCCTATTGTATCCCCATCCTACTGTATCCCCACCCTATTGTATCCCCACCCTATTGTATCCCCATCCTATTGCATCCCCATCCTACTGTATCCCCACCCTACTGTATCCCCATCCTATTGTATCCCCATCCTACTGTATCCCCATCCTAATGAATCCCCACCCTAATGTATCCCCCACCTAATGTATACCCATACAAATGTATCCCCAT
>JAODKN010000114.1:20559963-20571294 GCA_026774425.1 Petrocephalus zakoni
GGACCAAGCTCTGACACCGGTCGTACAGGGACCGAACAGCCCTTATAAGGAGGCCCGGCACCCCATACTCCTGGAGCTCCCTGAGGGACACGGTCGAATGCCTTCTCCAAGTCCACAAAGCACATGTAGACTGGTCGGGCAAACTCCCATGCACCCTCCAGGACCCTACTGAGAGTACAGAGCTGGTCCACTGTTCCACGGCCAGGACGAAAACCACACTGCTCCTCCACAGGTGGTGAGCCAATGGGAGGGGGGACCCACGTTCCTTCTTCAGGCTTTGTCCGGACAGGCCCCATGGGTGCAGGCCTGGCCTCCAGGCGTTTGCCATCAAGCCCCACCCCCAGGCTTGGCTCCAGAGGGGGGCCCTGGTGACCCACATCTGGGTGAGGGAAACTGTACATCCATGTTTTTATTCATCATAAGGGGTCTAATGAGCCGCACTTCATCTGGTTCCTCACCCAGGACCTGTTTGCCTTGGGTGACCCTACCCGGGGCATAGAATCCCGGACAACTTAGCTCCTGGGATCACTGGAACACTGCAATAAGGTGTCAGCTCCAGGAGAGCCAGGTTAAGCTAGTACCTGTGAATTTGGTACAGCTAATTGTAGTACAAATTAATGCTGTGCATACACAATCATACTCAGTATACACTATATTGGCAAAAGTATGTAGAGACCCCAGTTAATTATAAGTACTCATTAAATGAGTCACACAATTTTCTGCGACAAATATTAGTAGCAGACTGAGTGGCTGTACAGAAGAAGTTAGTGACATTGTGGTTGTGAAGGTCAAAATGTCTGGAAGCAAGTTAAATTGAGAGGCCACACAAGATCACAGAAAAGCCCGATAACCCAGTCAAATAAACATGTGATGGCCAGTGTTAGGAAGGTTACTTTTAAAATGTATTCCACTACAGAATACCAAATACATGCTCTTAAATGTAATTTGTAATGTATTCCGTTAGATTACTCAATGTGAGTAACGTATTCTAAATACTTTGGATTACTTCAGCATTGTCTTACATGTTACAACGGTATGAAGGTGGCAGTCACACTATACTTAAGCAAACAATCCTGTTATGTTCTTCTAGTGTAGCAGCTGGTTGCATGTATTAAAGTATCTCGCCAGATGCGTGAGAGTTGGTGACACCCTGGTGATGGTTTCATTACACTTATGGATCCTGAAAAATTTCCCGTCATAAATGTCATGAGAAGTCCACCACCATCCATTTAACTTGTCCAGTTCATCATTCAGTGGAAGCACTGTCATAAAGCATTATCCTAAAACCATTTTGCTAGTGGTATCATTAGGCTACACATTTTGACAAGAGCATACATGCATACGGCTTTCATGTTTTCGGAGCAGTACTACATGTGAATATCGCCAGCAGACTGCAGCCCTGTGGGGTGACGAAAATGCAGAAATCGAAAGCTAACGTGGATCCTTTTCATTTATGAGGAATAAATAAACAAATATGCAAATCTATTCATGGATGACAGGACCATTTAAAGTACAAAACAGATTGATTTTTGACAGGTAAGAGACTAAAAACGGGTAATGCTTCCAAGACACACAGGTCAGCTTATAGTAATCATTTAAAACCAAAGTTTAAAATGATAAAATCTGTTTAGCTGTGATTGCACTTATTTTGTAATTCATCTTCAAAATGCATTTTGATTAAAGACACTTTTCCTTTCCACAACGCATGTCGTGCTTGTATGTCAATAAATTAAATACATGGGGGAGAGGTGTTAAGCTGAGCTGGTGGCCAGTTGTCTAAGTGGGGGGGCGGGGTCTTCTGCTTCCAAAAGGTGGCATGATAGAAACGACTGTGATAGACCAACATCAATAACCGACCTGAAAGTCAGACAGTCCCACTAGCAACGTTCTGACATTTAATGGAAAGGCTTCTCAGAAGAGCAGAGGCTATTATAGCAACAAAGGGTGGACCAGTGTCATATTAATACTCTTGGATTTATACTGTTGGATAAGTGTCCAGATACCTTTGGCCATATGGGGCATGTGGCTGGAAGATGAATGAATATATGACGTAGTACAGACGGATGTAGTACAGATTGATGTAGTACAGACGGAAGTAGTACAGACGGATGTAGTACAGATTGATGTAGTACAGACGGATGTAGTACAGATTGATGTAGTACAGATTGATGTAGTACAGACGGATGTAGTACAGACGGATGTAGTACAGATTGATGTAGTACACATGAATGTAGTGCCTAAATGAGTAAGCGGCATTTGGCCGAAACCACGGGAAATCACGCCAGAAAGATGCGATATGCCCAGTTGCCCCATACTGAGCAGCACGGAGGATGAGAGCCCCCTCCGCCCCCCCCGCATGTGCCTGGATGAGAGCCCCCTCTCTGAATCACGGCAAGGGGCCGTGAAGCTATCACAACTCCAACTCACCTATTTCACAATTCATTCTGTCTACTGACTCCTCCAGGAAGCCACGAGAGTATCAGGGTGCTCCAGAACGTTCTACCCCTGTCCCTTCCCATAAGCCCCTGCTGTGCGATCAGCCTTGAGTGCATAGGGCCTGTGATTACTTGTGGCTTTTTTTGGGCTAGGGATCCGCTCTCTCTAATCGAGTGGAGCTTCCTATTAGAGGGCATTCGCGACACTCTGTGCCCCCCCAGCCCACCTGGGACCTGTCTCTGCTGAGCTGTCACCGAACTCGTCTGAGTCGATTGGCAGAACGTCCCTGACGGGAGTGGGCGGGATGGGGATGGAGCTCCTCCGGGACGTCCCTGACGGGGCGGGATGGGGATGGAGCTCCTCCGGGACGTCCCTGACGGGAGTGGGCGGGATGGGGATGGAGCTCCTCCGGGACGTCACCGACGCGGCCAGGTGCTGTTAGGATGGAGATCTGTCACTGGTCGCACCGACACACGTGCACCTGGTCCTGCCCGGCCTCCTGTCCAGATCACCTCTACAAATCACTCCGTGAGCTTGTGGGCCTGAGTCTGCTGGCTCATGTAGCCATGCATCGCTAACAGAGACTATTCAATTGCCAAAACTCGCTAAACCCTTAGCGTTCTTCCACACTTAATGTTCCCTGCACCAGCAAAGACGGGAGAATGGTCTCTCGGCAAGGCCAGGGATCCACATGGTGCGTCACATGGCCTGCCCCTCTAAAGCCCCGCCTTTCTCCTTTTTCTGTCACCGTGTTCCCCGTCAGCAGCTCTGCCCTCGGCTCCTGCCGCGCCTTGGCCGGCTAACACTGCGCCTCCCACCGCCAAGGTCTGAGCGGTCGGCCGGTGCGCGCCGCTTGATGAAGAAACAGAATCGATGGAGCGAGGAATGATGAAGACAAGAAGGAGGCAGAGGAGCGGTCCGGAAAGCAAATGCTGCCACGACAGAGGAAAGGGGAGAATTAAAATGCGGAGGGGAGGAAAAGCAGGCCGGATCGATGGCGAAAACGCTGCCGCTGAACAAAGCAGCAGGCAGGCCTCATTAGCCCCAGGGTGGCTCCCTCAAGGCCGGCCGGCCGGCGGGCCGGCGCCACGGGGCAGGCAGAAAACTCATTTTTACCAGAGCGGCTAAATCATCTCTTCATTTGTGTCTAAAGTTTGGAACTAGCTGCCGGATCATGTAAGAAAACATCCCCTAACCGCCTCGCCTGGATAGATATTTACAAGGTGCCGCTGTCTGGTAGGTCCTTAGCCAAAAGACACGGGAAGTGCACGCGGAATGTAACGCGGTTATCTGCTTTCCAATTAATGATCACGCTCTAGAACAGGACAGATTCGGTTTTAGTTTCCATTCCTCATGAAATCCATCTTTTCCGTTTCTGACCCTGTTTTGGAGCCCTGTGTAGGACATTCATTTAACGTTGACATTAACAGTTTAATACAGCCCCCTTAATTACACACCATTGTCATTACTGTGACTTGAAATACTAGCCATTGATTTTCTTTTGTAATCAGAGGGATGCTATCTGAAGCTCTCTCTTTATGTGCAATAACGTTACCAGATTTGTAATCGCTGTGAATAATGATCTCCATTTGTTAATCAGATTCCCCCGGACCCCCGCTCCCCTTGGATGATTTGACTCTGATGGGTGTCCCTTTCTCTTCTGACTCTCAGTGGATTGTTTGTTTGTTTTGGTGGGGGTGGGGGGGTGCCAAACGTGTAACCCACAGTTGTGCTCCGTGGATCATCTGATCGATGTTATGTACAAATGACAGAAATTTCGTTCCAGGGGAGGAACATCACAATAATGTCGTTAGTGTGCGTGCAGGAGAGCTGCCCAATGAATCTACGGCACACTAAGCTACTCTTTGGCCCGGATCCAGCTCGGCGCTGCCCCTCCCCCCCCAGAAGATGCTGCTCTGCCTCTACAGAAGCCTTTCAGTTCTGACAGCCCCACGTTTCTGCAGACCAGTCCCTCCATCTAGCTCACCGACCCCTGCATTGACCTCACAGGATGGATCAGATATCCTCTGCTTTGCCCTTCGCCGTCCGCCGCAGCCGTCCGCTTCTTCTTCCTATTTGTTTTTAGTTGTTTTGTTTTTGTCCTAAGCAGATTAATGATCAGGAAAGAAACAACAGATCAACCAGGACCGGACTACAGATCCCAGGTGCTCGGATATGGGTGGGCAACCAGCACTCTGACGGCACTGACAAACCGAGGCTGGCAAGAAGGGGCCCTTAATGGGGTTGAGAGTGTCTTAGCATGCATGTTAGCGTATTTAGCACCCGCACATGAGCACACACACGGACTGGCCGCATGTTAGCGTATTTAGCACCCACATATGAGCACACACACACGGACAGGCCGCATGTTAGCGTATTTAACACCTGCACATGAGCACACACACGGACTGGCCGCATGTTAACGTATTTAGCACCCACACATGAGCACACACACACGGACAGGCCGCATGTTAGCGTATTTAGCACCCACATATGAGCACACACACGGACTGGCCGCATGTTAGCGTATTTAGCACCCACACATGAGCACACACACGGACAGGCCGCATGTTAGCGTATTTAGCACCCACACATGAGCACACACACACGGACTGGCCGCATGTTAGCGTATTTAGCACCCGCACATGAGCACACACACGGACTGGCCGCATGTTAGCGTATTTAGCACCCGCACATGAGCACACACACGGACTGGCCGCTGAGGTCAGGCACAGTGGGCTGGAGCTGTACGGGTCACTTAGAGACCCCCCTGCTGCCGCCTTTATTCCAACCAATTGATTTATTTCACGTTATTAATGAACTTTGCCGCGCTGCCACTTGTCAGGCGGCCTGCAGGGGTCAATAACGGAAGGAAACCTGATGTTAGCAGATCCCGCCTAAGTGATTCTGTCACACTAATGATTCAATATATCAGGACAAATGTCAGGCGCTTTTAATATGTGGATCACCGTCTCTAATCTGCATTAGCTCAGCGAGACCTGGCCTGCCCCAGCCGGATGGGACCCAGTCTCTCAGGACAGGCGTGGGTGTAGGATGGGGCAAAAGAGGAGTGTACAAAGACAGTGTCCGTGCTGTCTTTGGCAGTGAGCATACACAGTCACCCTACACCCCCTGAAATAAGCTTCACAAGTCCGAAATTCACACGCGTCTGATCATACACTTACTGACCTGTGACCTTCCCCTCATCCCACATGTCTGTCAAGTTGTGAAGACACCCAGCTTGCTCACCAGAACCTATAAGCACTTTCTTAACTTGCCTTGTCCATAACCCTGATGTCAGGGTTGCTGTGGATGACAAGGCGATGGACTACTCCAAAGTGAACAGTCTGTGCTGGGCTAAGCGATTAGCTCGGGGGAGGGGCTCATTTGGGGTGGCAAATGGCGTATAGAGGACAGGGTGGGCGGGGTCAGAAGGTGTGGCCTGAAGGCCGCAGGTGGCAGAGATGCCGGCTGCAGGGCTGCGGCGAGCGATAGATCGGCAGGGAGAGATTTAGTTGCATGTGGCAGAGGTCAGTGTATTGTGTATTCTGTGAAGTCAATAATAAAGTTAGGACTTCTGCCCGTGGAAACCTAATGAGGAGCCGCAAGGACCTTGCAAAGTCATTGGCACGAGGACGGCAGCGCCTGCCCTGGGCTCAGCGCCTGCCCTGGGCTCTGGCTGCTGTCCGACCCGGCCCGGCACGCATCGCACTGCCCCCGGGAAATGCGGCCGCAGCCTGGGACGGGCCGCTGGGCACAAATCCCTGACTCACTGTCCATTCCCTTCTGGTGACATTGATATTCTCTATGCACAGCTCTTCTGGATACAGCAAATCGCAGGCTGTGCCTGTGTTACCATAAGACCACCCACAGGCCCTGGACCACCGGCAGGAGGCTGACCTTCGAGGGGTATGCCCTGCACCCCAATCTGCCTCACTGTATTAACACCTTCAGTCACCTCCTTAGCATTGTAGGCACGCACTGTGGTGCCCAGGAACATGTATAGGCAGATTAATGCAGGCCCCGGGGCTCTGGTGGCAGAGCTGTGTGGAAACACCCTCCACGGCTGAGCAGCTTTTTAATAAAAACACTGCAAAACCTCCTCAGCAGACCGAGACACCATTTTCAGAACACTCTGCTGCTACTGGCACCAGTATTTGTGGATATTAACATTAATAAGATCCATAAGGGATATTGACAGACTCCAGAATCATCATTCTGCAGGATTAAAAGGTGACAAAGTAATTCAGCGACTTTTGCAGTGCTGACGGGGAGAGCAGCTTGATCATGGTTTAGCCCAGAAGATTGCGACACCCGTGAAAGGCTAAAGCTGTGTAGGAACTACATTTCCCATGAGTCACTGGGAGCTTGTTCGCCCATCTGCCCGACAGCTTCCCTAATGAGCGGGCTGATGATGCAGCTGTCAGCAGGATGTCACGGCGGCTAAGAGACCTCCTCCAGTGGGATGCAGAGATCTTTAAGATTAGGGTTTGGATGGCTCCTAGGGAGCAACAGCCAATCAGAAACAGACATCACCTCCGCCTGGCTGTCGGGGGAGGAAGACAGTCATCGAGATGAAAAGAAGTGAGAGCTGGCAGGTGGGTTGGTTACTGTGGTTACTGTGGTTACTGAGGCTTTTTAACCTTCTGGGTTTAACTCCCAGGACAGAATCAAAGAAAACAGAATCATAACATTTTACATTTTCGTTTGGCTACAGTACACCAAATCAGCCATGATGACACAGTCCTTCCCCATGTTCTAGCTGGCCTCTGAGCGCACCGCATTAGCTGTGATTAGTTTCTCAGGAAACTTCCCGGGAAGAGCTGAGTGGCTGGAGATGTTGCCCGGCAGGCCTGCATCTTCATTAACATAAAGTACATCACTGGCATGGCGCTTCCTGAAAGGCACCCCGACCCTGTTACCAGCCACAGCTCCTGCCTCACGAAATGGGGGGCAGGCTGAATAAACAGTGTGCGTTGTGCATTTCATTCTCCTGGTCTCCGCCCCCCTTTCACATCTGCTACGGAACAGCAGTGCGACTTCGCTGCAGAAATCGGATTGTCCCCAGACTCGCATCCAGCTAGCCACATAAAGATCTGCCAGGTGTGTGCGGCCCACAGCTATGTTACACCGCCCCCCCACCCTGCTGACACCCCCCAGTTTTTAATATATCCCTATAAAGAGAGTAGACGCTGTGCTTTTCTGACAAAAGACAAATGTTTCATTCAAATGTTGCTCTCGCATATTGTGGGAGAAGTAATGAATTCCCCGGATCCGCGGCTCCCGGGTTCAGCGTGTCAGCCGGGAGTGGGGCGGCACCGGCTCTGGCGCCAAAATTAAATTTAATGTTCCGCCCGCCCGCAGGAAAGGTGCATAAATCAAGGCTTTCCATCTGCATGGAGCGCGCCAGGCGGGCCGGTCCCGCGCAGACGCACATGGAGGCCTGAATATGATCTCGGAGTGGGAACGATGCAATCTGAAGCCCCCGGTAAAAGCCTTGGCATCGCATTCCGGCCCAGAATTACGTGGCTCTGATGTCAAGCTCAGTATTAAAAACCCAGCTCCCACCTCCTCCTTTCATTTGAGGAGCGGTGCCCATTTCAAACTTCCCCAGTTGTGTGTGTGTGTTTAATTCTGCCCCAGTAAACGGGGTAAATGAATCATTTCTCCAAACGCGACTCCTGCTGCCAATGAGGCAGACTGGCCCCCTCGCCCCCCCCCCCGTCCGACACCCTGACGTCCCGTTTTACCCAGGGGCCTGATTAAACCGAGTTACCGCATTTCCTGGATTGCCCTCGAACCCCAGGACCCTGTGTCCTCAGAAAGTGTTCTACGGGCTGAACCACGGGGACAAAGCCATCGGACGGCACCGGCGCTGCGTGAAATAAATGTATTCCACAATATATATGGAAATCGTTATAGTTATTCACACGTGGGCCCGTCGCTGACGGAGAGGCTCATTAATCTTTTTTTGTGATATTGAGTCGTCTGCAGATGGCTGAACCTGAGGACACCCGACGTCTGCCTGATGAAGATGTTGGGAGAGGAGCTGACTCTCCAGCAAACACGCGGGAAAGTGCTGCACTGGGAGCCAGCCACTGGGTGACAGGCTGGGGGCACCTGCCACCTTCCAAAAGCAGCTGTGCCCTGTTACATTTAATTATCACAGTGGGTGGGGCTTAGACCCTGCCGCCCCCCCCACCCCCCCACACTGAAATGAAAGCTCTCTTCTCACACTAATCGGAACAGATGTAGCAGATTCACTGCACTTATCATTGGCTTCTCAAGATCGTTATAACAAATCATCTTGTGAAACATTCCCACTGCTACCCCCCCCAACTTGGCTCATTGGACTCACCTGCCCAGACATGCGATGCTGATCCTGTTCCTTAACCGCGATGCCCCCTGCTGTCCTTGAGAGTGATATACCCTGCCTCTTAGGGTTTATAACAGGATAGGGAGGTGTGATGGCTCTTCATGCATGAGCGCCCCCCCCCCCAAATGTGTCCCCAGTGCCACACCGTCCTGCTTCTGTCCGGCATCCTTGACCCGCGTGGACCGGGGGGGTCATTCCCCACACAAGCCTGGATGTATATCTCTGTTCTGTAGTGAGGGGCCGGGGGGGGGGTGTGCTGCATTACAGTGCAATGAAAGGATATTGCTGTCAGAGAGTTTAAACGGGCACGCTCTGCCATGCCATAAAGGCCATATTAATAGCTGTGCCCCCCCACCCCCCAACTGGGGGGCCATTTGCGGCCGTAAAGTCAGCAGGGCTGCTCCAGATGCAGTTTTGTTTATATGATAATGATGGCAATAATAAGGGGACAATATTGACAGCGATACAGACGGGGGCCTAGCCAGACCCCCCCCCAGCAGAAGTGCCACACTCAGCCTTTTCCTATTAATTAGCTAACGACTGCCTGCCGTTACATATTCATGCTAACCCCCCCGAGCCCCCCACCTCCGCCCGTCATTGGTATTCCAGCACCAGTCGGGTTTACTGTAATTTGTAATGGGCCTGCAGTCCCATTAGAAACCGGGCCCGGATCGATACCAAGTGAATTAGAGCGGCGCTGATCTGATTAACTCCCCATTATTTTCGGCGGGGCCCTATTTAGAATACACGATGAGGAAGGATGCAGAGTGTTTCCCCTTTCAGCCAAACACAGGCGCCCCGCTCCCCCCTGCCAACTGGGACACAGGCTCACCTGTGCTCATGTGTTACATCGCTTCCCCTCTGTCCCTTGTCAGCCACTGCTGGCTCATTCTGCGTGAATTTACAAGTATTATTTTTAATTGCTTTTTGTTAATATTCATTTGTAACACTGGCCAAAGGTATTGACTACCAAGGTGCATCATGGGTAAACCCTTCCGCCCTATGACAATAGTACTCCCTTCTCCCATGGGCTGGGGGCTCTGCCTCTTTAATGGTCTCCCACTCCCCACTTCAAAGCCAGAGGTGAACCGGGGCATTACAGAGAAACAGAGCATCTGTAAACATGTCCTGATGTCCCCCCCCCACGCTGTCCTGATGCCAGGGGAGATTGGCTGACAGACCAGGTGAGGACAGACTGGGCACCGGGCGTCCTCAGCCGAATGATGGGATTAGCATGGCAGGTGGGGTGGGGCGGCGATGGCGGCCGCTGTTTGGGGGATTCCGCCATAGAGACTCAGCATGACAGTTAAAGAGATTATCGACTCTGTGGGTAATGTAAGGGAAAGTTAGTCTGGGCCAGAGCACAACGGAAAGACTTCCCGCCATTTTGAACAAATTCCCAGAAAAGGCTTTTTATTGTATAAGCGAGCTGGAGCTGGCCGCTCTGTACGAGTGGCCCTGCAGTGACCCCCGACCCCTGGCCAGCGCCACCGTGCAGGAAACTCAATAAGTGGGATTTCTGGGAGGATGGGCCCCACCATTAGGCGCCATATATTCTGATTAATTCCAGTTTTTCTTAAAGTTGACAGAAGGACTGAGTAAAGGACGGTGGCAGGAGGAGGCGGGTGGGGGGGTGCCTCTCTCAGGGCACATACAGTTGGACAAGACGCCCCCCCCCCCCAACTTTTATAGGGGGGTCACCGCAGCAGATGTGCGTAGCGCAGAGCCACGTTCCAGAACGCATCAGTTTAATTGAAGCTGTTATCCAAACAGGTAGCTGAATGCTGAGATGACGCCAGCATGCCGCGGTTGGTTGCCAACACTGTTGTTATCTCTGTAACAGCTTGATAAGACATTCAGTTGACACGGTGCTCAGCAGCGTTCAGCCCGTTACCAGTGCCGTCCACCGAGGAGACGCAGCCCTGCGCCTTTAAGACCCGACGTGCCGGAATATTCCGGCCCCTTTGAGGATTCAGCCACAGCTCTGTGGTGACGGAGATCCCAGCTGGTCCTCTGAGGCGGAGGAGACGATTAACGTGCAGCTCTTAATCGGGGAGACGTAGCTATTAAAGGGCTGATTTACCGCGCTGGCTTTACCGCGCCGTGGAGAGCCCTGCGGATGTGGGCGCTTTACGAAGAGCGCGGAGCGGAGGCCTTACGAGCCTCCCACACTGGCAGGCCCATCTGTTAAAGGGACAGGCCGGCCAAACCGTTAATGCTAACAGCCGTCTGCCGCCCCAGCAGCCGTGGCGAGCTACCCCCACTCAGGCAGCCCTGAAGCTCCCTCTGAACGCTATGGGTCTCACACGTGGGGGACTGCAATGCTTATTCTGGAGAGGAGTGAGGAGGCGAGGTGGGAAGGGAAACAAGGAGAGGGCAAAAAGGAAGGAGAGGAGTGAGGAGGCGAGGTGGGAAGGGAAACAAGGAGAGGGCAAAAAGGAAGGAGAGGAGTGAGGAGGCGAGGTGGGAAGGGAAACAAGGAGAGGGCAAAAAGGAAGGAGAGGAGTGAGGAGGCGAGG
>JAODKN010000114.1:20575281-20590971 GCA_026774425.1 Petrocephalus zakoni
CCCGCGTTGGCACCCCACGGGAGGCGCCAGGAGGCGGCTGGATGGCATCCCCCGGGTGGGGGCAGGAGGCGGCGGGTTGGCAGCCCACGGGAGGTGGCAGGAGGCGACGAGTTGGCAGCCCACAGGAGGAGGCAGGAGACGGCGAGTTGGCAGCCCACAGGAGGAGGCAGGAGACGGCGGGTTGGCAGCCCTAGGGAGGTGGCAGGAGGTGGCGGGTTGGCAGCCCTAGGGAGGTGGCAGGAGGCGGCGGGTTGGCAGCCCTAGGGAGGTGGCAGGAGGCGGCGGGTTGGCAGCCCACGGGCGGTGGCAGGAGGCGGAGGGTTGGCCAGAGATCTGCTGGAATTAGCGGGACATGAGAGATTAGCGGTGAGCTTAGTGGGCGAAAAGGGTGCTAGCGGATTCTGGCATCTCTCCTGGCACGAAACGGACCCATCAGCTGGCAAAATTTCCGAATATTGATTCATTGATTGTGACGTCCAAAGGCAGCCGATTAAGCAGATGTCAGGAGCTTCTTAAGTGAATTCGCCCGAGGACGTGTTTTACGCACCGCTTGGCAGTGCTGGGGCACAGAGGTGGGCCCCTTGCTTAGAGCTGAACCAGGTGCCATCAGGATAAGGATCCAGCTTCAGTTTCTGGTACCAAATGCAGAAAGGATGCATGGTGTGGTGTGTGGGGGTGCCCCGGGAACAGCTGTGTAGGAGCCTGTGGGCGTGTGTTTGCTCTGTGGGCAGCAGAGGGTGCCAGCTAAACTCTCACAGACATATCAGCATCATCAGATGGGGGGGACAGGCAGCTCACTGGATGCAGAGGCTCACTCAGCCTTTGGCTGGAGCCCTAGGTAAAGGTTCCTTTGGATGTCAGAGGTCAGTTTCATGAGTTACTCTATAGCTTGGAGATCAGGCATGAAAACCAGCCCACAGCTTGGAGCCATAGCCTGGATGTCAGTCCATCAAATTCATCCATAGCCTGGTCATCTGCACCATGAGATTGCCCACAGCATGGTGGTTGGGCCCAGAAGCTGCCCTACAGCCTAAGGTTAGACCCACAAAAATGGTCTTCTGCCTGACCACAGTTGGGCTGCATCACCCAGAGCCGTTTGCTTCCAGCAGCAGCCCACGCTCTATCCTGAAGGGTCCCCCGCCCACTTTCAGAAAGTTTACCCAGCTTGGGAATTACATCTTACAGATGGCCAGTTCAAGCAGGACCGGGGTAATGTCACAGGGGTAAATATTATTGCAGGCCTGACCTTTGCTTGAAAACGCGGCCGTGGTTTTCGGGACGCCCATCGCGCTGACCCTCGGAGAAATCATCAGCCTCATCAAAGATTATCTCTGCTGTGCTTGGAGCAGCTGAGGATGGTAGACGACGTCAGCGGCTCTTTGTGTGGACAAGTCCAGTTCCTGCCGCCTTCATCTGCAGGGCCAAAGCGGTTTGGAGCTCCTGTCCGGCTTCAGCGGCTTCTCTGGAGCATGCATGTGACACACATGACCAATAGCATGTATGATAAGGTCTCTAGCTGTACAAATGCCAGCAGTAAATTCCCAAATCCCAAATGGCCCAGAATATTTGGTGTGTTTTTAAGCAGTTTTACTGGTAATGAATGGGCTATCTTATTCTTGAAAAAATGAAGTGTGGACAAAAAATGTGTGAGAGACCAAGTGAGACCAAGAGAGACCAAGTGAGACCAAGTGAGACCAAGAGAGACCAAGAGAGACCAAGTGAGACCACACAAACAGCAAATGGGTGACTGCATTTTAACCAGGTAACTGCCACTCTGAAAATAAACCTGGAGCGTGTTCATTAACTTTCACACACCATCTCTGGACGTTCATTATCCCACGTTTCGTTCAAGGACACACACACACACACGCACGCACAAGAAAACATGCTCTGACATTTGCGGATAAATTAATTTTCCTATTTCTGGACTTGAAAGGGCTGGGACTGTTTGCTCTGAGAGTAAAATGTCTCCCTCTGTTTGCTCAAGAGCGGACTCAAGCGAGGAACATCCGCTGGCCGATGTACATCAAAGCGCACCTCTAAATCTGACAGCTTGGGAAGTATATTTGAAGACCCAGTGTGACTTCACTTCCCTCTGCAGATCTCGAGCGTGGAAGGAGCCCGAGAGCTGTTTATTTCCTGAAGCTCTAATTGAAACTCCATCGTGTTTTATTATCACCCCATGGTCACCATCTGTGGAATCTGCGGCTGGGCTCGACATTCCCATACTTTCGCATCTGTCTGACACGGATATTGTGTCTCCACCATGTCACCCAGGACCTCACAGCCCCGATCCTGTCTCGGTCAGTGTGATGCTGCCCTCTCTGTCTCTCTCTTGGTCCATGAAGAAGGTACCTTCTCAGCCCACTGCTTAGTAATAATTCCGCATGACAGGGGAATCTGTATGTTTCTTGGAGACTGTAATATGTAATATAAACATTGAGGAGACCAATAGGCAGCCATGAGCCCAGAACTCAAAAGTAAATCCTCCTTCACTGCTCTCAGGAAGCTAGGTGGAGGAGTGTCTCACATACCAACAGATCGCCAGACTTCTGTAGATGCTTTTGCTCCATTCACTTGCTGGACTGATGTTTTTTTCATGTTTCTCCATTCCTACGGCTGTCTGTTTTGGTGGAACATCTGACTTTAAGTGGCTTCAGCACTACCCCATCAAGCAGTGAGTGGCACCGTTATCTGTCACTGCTAGTTAAAGCACAGGTTATCTCCAGGTTAATGTAGATGTTCATTACATCTGAGCTTGGACTATGGTCACCTTGCACTGGGCTGCAGGGCCCCTTCTGAGACACCGACTCATACACGGTTTGAGTTTCCTAGCTGGGAAACTCGTCACCCAGCTATGACAGACGTACCACAGACCTGGGCTAGCCATGGCACACCGGGCAACATTCCTGACTGGCAGGATTAATTGGGGGATACTGACCCCCGGCCCTCTCACTTAGAAAAATGTATTGTGGGGAACCCCAAAGTCCATGGGCGACCCATGGGCGATTTTTAATCAGTCCAGTCCTCATTCAGACAGATTCCTGGATTCACCCACAAAGAGGCAGAAATGGGACACACAGCCTACAGAATTATTCATCATATTAGCCAGTTGCACCATCGCCAAGTCATATTGCGTCAGGCGGAAGAAGCAAGCTAAATTAATATCAGCAGCAACGTGACCGTTTAAAATTCACGTAAATGAAAGAAAACCATTTTCAAATAATAGCACTAATACGGTGTTCATTTAGTTTAATTGATTTCATTATCTGGTTGTGTAGATGAATAATATATAAGTCACAAGTAGACCTGCATCTTTAAATTAAAATGATTTCACTGAGCTACCTTACACCGTCAGTGTGCCAAGGTGCACTGTCGACCGGGACGGTAGTTTTTCTTTTGGACTGTTGCGCATCATTTCATTAACAGCGGTAAATGATGAAAATATGTGCATGCTTTTATCGAGACGAAATGTTTCGGATTTGTGGCTCGCATAACCATAATTAAATCAATTAAATAAAGTAGACAATCGGTCCATTAAATCAAATTTCATTGCTACGCCTGGGCATGGGGTCAAATATATCATCAAGGGCGATGTAACGTGAAACGCTGAGCTGGGGTTGGTCAGGAGCTACTACAGGAGACAATCTGCAGTTCCCACCGTCATCGGACGGGGGCCGCATTTTCTCCGTCCCGCGACCATCTATCTATCTATCTATCTATCTATCTATCGTACTTACTACGAACAACAATGTTATTATACAAAACAGTATTACAACTGCAGAAGAACGCAATTAAATGGCATTTATTAAATGAAACAAATAATTTAAAAATGTATCCGACCAGAATGTAGGGAATATAAGAAAAATTGTCTGTTACTTTTGTATTGTTTCTACATTTCGTTTGTCTCTACAATCACCGCATAATTGCTAAAAAAATACATAAAAAAATAAATAAATAAAATAAAATATTACGTTATCAAATGGACTAGTACTCAAGTCCTACCATTCAGCCTGTTTAAACCGTGTCTCAGGCGATTACATTTGTTACTATTTTTTTAACCAGTAAAAAAACTGTCTTTCTGCGGAGTTATGCCAATAATTAAATACATATTTGGCACCCTGGCTTGTTAGTTGCTGTGTGTGTCGCTCTGCTCGGTGGCGGACCCGCGCCTAGCCCAGGCTGCCTTTCCGCCCCCGGGGACCGTCACGAAGCGTCACCCTGTCCGGCTTTTCATTGCCAGTCTGTGCACCATCGCCTGGTCACCTGCTGCGGGACAAATTGGGACAAAGGGATTATTTCACTCAATTTTACAAGCAATTTAACTTAAGTGCAGTAGTAATCGAAGTGTTATATTTCTCACTGCAAAGACAGTGAGACGTAAAATGTTTTTCTATTATCCATTATCTATCTATTAAGCAGGAGTTGATCAAATATTTTATGCGATTTGCCTAGGCAGATTAACATACGATTTTCATAAATTAGAAAATAAAGATGTTTGTGATAGTTGAAGATGTTTAAATATTCAGGGTATCTAAATGCTTTTGACAGAATTATTTCTATCAACACTGCCCAATAGCATGGTAAAAATTCGATCGTAATAATCATTAAAAAATGTTTACGTCAGCTATTACCAGAAATAACTTAACTTGAAATAACAATCTAGAGGAACTGAGCGGTTTAAAATTTTTATTCGTTACATTTGCAATAATTACGCAATTTAAAATAAATTATTTTGAAAGAATATTCGTTCAGCTTTTAAATTATCAGCATCATCATTGTTAATTATTATTTATAATAATAATACTTATTATTATTATTGTTGTTGTTGTTGTTGTTATTATTATAGCGCTACACGGTTTTGCCCATAGAGGGCAGTATTACGAATCGGACTGCACACGTGCTGTGAACAGTGTGGTGTTGTATTCAGTCAAAGCATTATTCCAGAAGTACAAGATTTAAACATGTCATTAAACTGTAACAGAATATTATGTAACAGTTTAATCTTTAAGGCCTTTAACAGCAGTGCAGTCTCTGTAGCTGAGTGGCAAAGAATGTTAAAAAAAAGAAAACATTATTAGTTATAAAACCACAAAAACAAGTTTTTGGGAGAATTAGAAAATTGTAAGCTGAAAAGGTTTTTGTAGTGCAGAGAACTGAGAAAATAAAGCCTTTTTGGAAGGACAGGATAATGCTTGTGTGCCACAGACTGAATAAAGGCAATATAGGTCTGCATGAAAGGGCTCATTACAGGAAGGGGCGGGATGATTTATTAGTAATAAAGTGAGAATACCTAATGGCATTAATCATTAAGGAACTCAATATAATATTAATTGGGTGGAATCCCAGGGGTGGAGAATAAACTTACAAAGGAATTCAAATGTTCGCACCTTTTCAGCAAGAATGCAGGGATTAGTCAATTGGTTTGACTACCCCTCACCTCTCCAGGAGCATGGTAACAGAAGATTGCAGCACCTGTATTACACCTGTGCGCAACCACTGTGGTCTCCGCATACTTTATATGGATGTGAATCCATGACTAATGTTACGAGCACCACATTGTTCATTAGGAGACTACATAATGATTTGGTCTCTACTTTCGTCCGCTCTCTGCCCTCTTATGGACTGGAGATGAGCTGGTGATCAGTTCAGCTTATAGTCTTGCTAGGTGAATGAAGATCTGTCTTGTAGACGGCCCCGAGAATGCGGGACATGCCCCCCCCCCATCTCTATTGGCACCCCACACCTCCATACTCACTTCCTCATCACTGAAACACAAACGGTCGCCGTCTCGGCACGTTCTGGCCCACAGATGTGGCTGAAAAGGGGCGTCGGTGACAGGCGGGTGCTGGAGTCCCGCCTGCTTATCGGGCATGAGGTCACCCATCCTGGCTCCCTTTCAGCTCACCCTATCAGCCCCTTTCCAAAGCCCCATACAGCCAATTTAACACATATGTGTGCTGCGCCCCCCGGTTAACCAAACGGCCCACAGTTTAA
Source organism: Petrocephalus zakoni (assembly GCA_026774425.1). Classification (NCBI taxonomy): domain Eukaryota; kingdom Metazoa; phylum Chordata; class Actinopteri; order Osteoglossiformes; family Mormyridae; genus Petrocephalus; species Petrocephalus zakoni. The sequence continues at coordinate 20,581,279 of JAODKN010000114.1, forward strand.
GCCCTAATTGATTCTGCCCCTCCCCTTATTCAGTCCCTCCCCTTTATGCAAATCCTATTTCACAAACAAAATAAATGAATAAAAACCAGGGAGCCTCACGTGATTTTAAGCACCTAGAGAGAATATACATCGGTACAATTAGTTGAATGTTCTGGCTAATGACATTAAGGCCGATCCATCAGTCAGAATTGGGGGCGTACCGGCTGGGGGGGGAGTATCCATTGGCAGGAGGGGTGTGTTTGAGAGGAGGGAGACCAGCTGGCGAGTCTTGGGTTGACTTAACCTCTGTCACTTTGATGGCCGCTGTGCTCTCAGCCCAGCAAAAGGGGCAGCAGATGTCCCGGCACCTTCCCCGCTCACCCCCGACCGGCCAAAACACACACACGCAGTGTCTGGGGGTACGTGGGCAAGTTTAAAGGCCCAAAGTGCGCCGACACGTAAGCGCTGAGAGACCCCCGGCGGAACCAAACTCATCGACATGGCATCCGGAACAAAAACGAAGTCACGGTCCTAGAGACTGCGGGGGTGTCGTTTTATTCCGTTATTTATTTGCATGAATTGGGACTGAGTAATGAATATTTACAGCGCAGCCATCCGCCCCGCAAACACCCTCATCCCCGCCCCCCCGCCCCAGCCGTCAATGAAATGGCATTTGCCCAGTAATGAATGTTAACCAGTCATGAAATGGAAGGAGCCGCACAGCACTTTTAGGGGGGGGGGGTGCGTTCAGGCGCGCCGTCATTTGACAGAGAAGTTTTTAATAGCTATCAATAGGCCGGCTTTCTGCCACGCCAGCCTGCCGCCCCTCGTCCATCTGGGAGGGTCGCGGTGCCGGGGGCACTTGGGGAAATCGCTCAGATTTGCTGCTGGCCATTTGCACCAGTACTGCTACCACTGTCTCACCCCCAGGAAAGTGAAACATTAAAAAAAAAAACAGGAAAATCCATTCTGCTTCTCTTAGATAGGTCATTAAACTTTTTTTGTGAACACATTACTTAATTTATTAGCACTTTAGCTAAAAAAAAAAAACTGTAAATCCTTAGAGAAAGGCTTCTTCCAAATATTTTTTATCTCTTAGTAGAGGAGTAGAATTTTGTGACTGGAAAAAAAGCTTTTCTCTGGGATTAGCAGTATCACAGTGTTTATGTTCACACTTGTACGAAGCGGCGAGCATTTAATACACGTCATCATTTGATCACATAACGCGAAAGCTGGAACGGCACTCGGGTAGCGGCTGCATCTGAGGAGAATACCGAATATTCTATTACCCCCACCATTCCATCAACAAATTAAGTGCTAATTGTTACAAAAACTGAAGGAATAGGCAGATCGGGGTTATTTAGTGGAGTCAGGAATGTCAGGAGCCAGATCATGTTGGGTCTGGCGGGGGCCAATGTCTATGGATGCGATAATGGAGCGCTTTATGGGATGGCGGTGCTGGGTAACCACTTCACAACACCCCAGGGCTGTTTCCCGTCTTTTTGCAAAGCTCTTTCTGTGAAACTGTCCTGGAAGCCTGTTCCTTCCTCTTTAAGACAAGAGCGCTAAACCTCATCAAACAGCACTCTGCAGCCTTTGCATGGTACTCTGGGAAATGTTTTCCTGCGAGTCGACCACCATGAAACCCAGTCTGCTTCCAGCTCTCCGGGGACTTCCATGGGAAAGTCTTGGCATTGCCGGACTTCTGCTGTTTCAATCCTTTTTGGTTCTGCTCATGGATCTATGAAAATAAATGTGCCTGGCCCTCAGACTGGGCTTTGAGTATTGTGACTGCCAAACCCCAAGACAGGTTTGACTCACGCAGAGGACAGCCTCCCTCTGAGCCTCGCTTACCAATTACAGGCTATAATTTCACCATGGGGAGTATCAAAGGAAACATGGCAGGTCTTCACAAAGAGTGTGCAGTTGATAAAACTACAATTAAGTATTTGAATAATGAAGGAATTGTCATTCTTTGCTGATTTTTGTTTATTTGCTTACTGGTTACTATATACGTCTGAACTCCTGGATCCAGTAAGAGAAGCAGCCAATTTACCTTTGTTGAACCCCTTGTGATTCCCGGGAGGGTGGGAATTCATTAAGCTAAATCGGGTTGGGGTGAAGACATCCTGGATCACCGCAGTGCGTCTCTGTACAGTGCTTCACTGGCAAAACACTGTGCCTCGCAGCCCGTCCGCATCCTGTCCTCAGAATCAGCATAGCTTAATATTATCAATCTGAGACGTTTTCCTTCCATGTTCATGGCCATCCTAGAGAGATTTCCCATTTCATTTCTTCAGGCTGATATCATATTGCCTCTCTTCGGCATGGTAATCATCCCAGCAGGCCATAGTGTATTAATATACCGATATATGGGGGCTGACCTGCAGTGATGTCACGTAAACGTCAGAAGTCACCTCCGAACGTCTTCAGCTGTACCGGGACCGGACGCCTTTCCTCCTTGCAAACCCCACTTCTCATCAGCCTTAGACTCCCACCCTGAAGTTAGGCTGTCACTCTCCTCACCATACCGGCCGCGTCCCATTTAATTGTGCGAGCGCTGATGCGCGTTTTACGGGAGAACAAGCAACCTCGTATTGACACAGCGGCCCGGAATCTGACAAAATTAAGTGACGAATTACAGGGCTGCCACACTTGATTAATAGTGGTTTTTAACATACGTGTTAAATGTAATAATAAAACAGCTCATCATTCACTTTTCATATGGTCTTCCCATAAAATCAGCCCAAACATAAATCATCATAAGAAACCCATTTAAATTGATATAATTTACTTTCCTCGGTTTAGCCCCGAAACGCCGTCACCGGCTGCGGCGTCTGCGTCCCGCACGGCTGGCGAATGCGCCTCGCCTCGGCTCGGCTCTTTATTACCGCTTTCATATGGCTGAAACGGTAAGGGAGCGAGTGGCGGCGCCTCGGAATAATCAGCTGAGTTGCATTAAGATAATGAAAGGGTTTATAAGCATTTATTCGGCTTTAAGCGCCCAGGGAGAGCCGGGTGCTGCGCGGGTGGCAGCCAGTTTCTCTAAAGTGGTCCATTAAAGGAAAACGCATCAATATAAACGGACACGTCGGGGGCGCTGTTAATGGAGTTTCACCCCCAAGTTAAAAGTTAGTCACGGCGATTAATTAAATTTACATTTAAAAAATGTACACACTGATTTTTATAAATGTCTTCCCTCAAATAATTCCAAAACAATGTATGAGGCATTTCGGTTCAGCGCGTGGTTTGACAGGTTGACTGATGCACGTCTCCTCGGTTTGTTAAATTTGCAGGTTGGACGTGCCTCTTTTTAAATATGTATTTTTAACAGCGTGTTTCATTGAATTGTCTTAAGCAAAAAATTAAAGGTGTTTGTTCTGGAGATACAGCATTGAATATTTCTGGCACTATGCTGAATTAGGGTGACCAGATAATACATGTCATCCCAGACGCTGAGGAAGGACCTGGGTTTCACTTAAGCGCTGCGTGCTTGCTGCGTTCTTGCTGCGTGCTGATTGGTCAGTCTCCTACAATAATGCATGTGTCACTAGTTTGTAAAACCTGAAGTAGCTCAAAGTGTCTGGGATGACGTGGTCACCCTAAAGACTGACTATATGCAGCCCAGGTGGTTCCTCAGCCATCCAGACTCCTCCTGCTGGTCAGTGGTGGTATCATCCTCATTAGTGTAAATCCTAGTGAAGGTGATTAAGCGTCATTGTTGATGCACCACTGAAATGTGTTCTCTGCATTTAACCCATGTGACATCGTGACACAGCAGGGGGCAGCTACGTAAGCGCCCAGGGAGCAGTGCTCGGGGACGGTACCTTGCTCAGGGTACCTCAGCAGTACTTGTGGATCAGGGACTCGAACCAGCAATCTCTTGACTACACGGTTGCGTCCCTAACCTCTATACCACCTGCCTGCCCCTAGCCAGTGTGGTGAAAACAGGACCCTATCCTGTTTAGTCATCAAGTTTAATGAGCTCTTCTCCTCTTCCTGCTAAGAAGTCTTTTTGTTCTCAGGCACTCTAACAGAACGCAAGAAATGTGGAGGAGATTGTTTGTAGTGTAACATGAAGAGAGGGGACAACCCAAACTCCCAAAGTGAATGTGGTCCTGCCCCAGTCACACACACTTCATTAGGATGCCCGCGGAGGGGCTCGTGTTGGCTGACGAGATTCCGATGTCCTTAATTACCCCGCTTAGCCACTTACACTAATATTATTGTCCGAGGTGATATTGCAGATGACAGGTTACTTCTGTCAGAAATGACCCCAAAACCCCGCTGTTTCTCACAATAACAAACACTTAATTTGCCTGCTTTCTTCAGATTCATTCCAGTGCGTGAAGGACAGATTCACTTATGAGATTTGAAAACGGCTTCAGGTCAAAGCACAAGCAATTCCAGGTGACATGCAGGACCAAGGAGGACTCGCTGATTGTTTAAGTTTGCTTAATTTACTGTACATATATTACAAAAAAATCAAGTTAGCAAAAAAAACAATTAGTTAATTGCAGTGGATAAAGTATAATCACTGTGAATAAATTCCTATTTCATTTTTATTTGCCTATTGGGACTGTTTTATATGGCTGATAATCTGTTACCGTCCATCCCGTCGCTTTCTGTAGGCACTTGTCCTATCCAGTGTTGCAGGGATCCGGAGCCGATCCCAGAGGCTATGGGCACAAGGCAGGCAGTAACACAGGAAAGGGCACCAGCCCACGGCAGCCGTTTCTACATGATTTACATAACACTGGAAGTAGATGGGCGTTAACAAACTCCTCGGTCTCAGGGCTAGAAAACAACCACTGGGTATCTGGGTCCAACAATAACCCAAACCCAGAACCTTTTAGGACCCCTGACCTTAACACTAACCCCCAACCATAACACTAATGCCTACTCCTAGCTCTAACCCTTACAGAAGATGGGCAGGATTGTCCATGATGCTGTTCAGTCTTGCCACTACCATTTTCTCTGCAATAATGTACCACGCCCCCTTCAGGCCCCATCTATAATGACGCCAGATCAAAGTGGCAAAACATAATAATCACCCAGCCACAAGTCTCACACCAGGTAACATTTACACATAGCCTTAAGTGGCTAGTGGGCTTAAGTTGGTGGGGGGGGGGGCCGGGGGTGGGCAGTGGCCTTTTATACTGGAGTGATTAAGTTCTGCTGTTTGAGGAGAAAACATCATTTTCTGGTTTTACCTTGAGCTATGTGGAGCAGCAGGTGTTTGACACATTGTGTGGGAATCGGCCATGATCTGATTTATGGCCTTTATTGCAGGGGATAATTAATTTTATGCATATGACTTCCGTTACAATTACCATTTGGGGGCGATTAGGGAAGTGTGCTGCCTATGCCGAGACATCAATAATGGGTAAGATGTCCAGAAGCCATGAGGAAAGTCTTTCCCTATAATCCAAAAAATTTCCATTAAAGGGCAGTGGATCCAGGGCGACCAGATTCTCCCCATGTGCCGGGAGCTGAAGGACGTTCCACTGCTCCGCGGCTCATGTGCCCATTTGACATGCTCCTCTAGGTCCATTTGACTGTTGCAACCTCTCACTAAGTAAACCATTGTACCCTTTCAAAACATATATTATAGTGATTTTAATTTTAATTATGACAACTGAATCCGCATTACGCTGCCTGTCTGTAAGGCATGAGTCGCACACTACGTTTCTAACGCAGCCCACATTGGACAGACCCCTCCAACTGAAAGGCTGTTATTGCTTAAAGCCCAGCGCATTGGCAGCTGAGGTCAGCCCACCAGGTCTTGTACGTGAGTCGCTGTAGCAGCTGGAGGAGAAGTGGACACCACCCTGTGTTTTTAAGGTTAGCATTAATGCAAAATTCTGTGTGTATTCTGTCTGGTCTAACAACTTTTGAGAGATCCAGATCCGAAGTCAGTCATGGGAGAAGTCAGAAATGGGCCAGTATGCTGTCAGAATCCACTCACACGGTAACACCTACAGAAGGAAGTCTGAGCACAGCACAAAGCCGGTAGTGTTACAGTAACAGATGCACAAACTCCCAGAACCCCATGGGGCCAGCGCTAACTTTTTGACCTGTCTAATCTAACTCAAACATAGACCTGGTCGGCTGACCTGAGCCGCCATGGTTCTGGCCTTTAAACAATAACAGCCTTTCAGCTGGAGGGGGCTGTCTGATAAATGCACTGTGCGACGCACCCCTGGTGTGTACTGCGGATTCAGAGTTCAGAATTAAAATTAAAATGGCTAACAGGAAATCCTCATCGAGGATGAGACCAAGCCCTGTTACTTGTCCTATTTGGCTGCTGGGGGGGGGGGGGCAGCTCAGTGCGCAGTGTCAGACTTTCTGTTTAGACTCATTACGCAGCGTCCATGTGTCAGGCCCCCCGACCAAGAATCGCTTTACCACATATTTACCCCCATAAATCAGCCCCCCAGCTGACACCTGACACCGCCGTGTCTATCCTGGGTAATTGAAACCTCTTAACGTCTATTTCCCGAGTCACGGACCCGTCGTGTCGTATATCCGCAAAACAAAGACGCGGGTGGCACTGGGGGCGCTGAGGAGGGGGGGGGCAGCCCGGGGCATGGTTACAGCTGCCGTTATTACCTGCTGGCCGAAAGATACATCTGTATTAAGGCAAGATGGTTTCCGAGGAAAAACCAGTCCGAGAAACGACCTCCATCAGCCAACACATTTTGACTGGATTGATCGGGACGATATGAATAATTTAGGGGCGTCTCAAGGAGGTAATATAAATGCAGACGTATATTCTAATCTTTGGGTCGCTCTCTAGGAGCTTCCATCTCACGGGACACCCTGGCAGAGACTGGAGGGGGGGCGCAGATTAATCCCCAAACGCCTCACCTGCCCTATTGTACATTCAAAGTTATTCACAGGCGGTTGCATAATAATTACGGTGAGGTTAGGGTGGGATGCCAGCGTGAATCCACTGCCTGCCGCCTTCCAACACGTGCTACAGCTGACCTTTAGCCTGACGGCCCCCCCACTTCCCAGGTAATCTACACCGACGGCTCTCCCTCGCCTTTATCCGGCCGGCTGTCCGCAATTCCGCTTTTTTCCTTTTTTCTGCCTTAAACCCTGGGAAAAAATCAATGTACTGTCCTTGTCCTATTTCTAACTACTTGTGCGGATGCAACTTAGCTCTGTTTACCTTTTCGAGTTGGCTCACCGCCGTTCTTAAAGGTAAGTGTTGAATCGGCGAATGCTGGTGTTTATCTCCCGCCCCCCCATAGTTCTCAGCCTTCTAACCAGACTTTAAAGTCTCCTCCGGCCAAATCATCTCTCAAGCATCATTTCATACAACAGGAACATAAATGGGCCTCACAGTACTGTAGACTGTGAGTAGGTGGGTTCATGGAGTCTTGGGTTTGTGTCTCGATGACCCGAAGGTCATCTTCTCCTGGTCAGACCTGTCAGCTGGCTTAGGAAGTCAGTATGCCCGGAAAAGGCCTCCGTCTCTAAATATGGATATGCCAGATGCTAGATTTTTATTAGCAAATAACTGTGTCGCGTACCGTGACTCCCAGAGCCGTGTCGCCACCTGTTGAGATGACCCTTGTTGAGATATCCCTGACGTAGCAGAGGACACCTCCCCAATCTCAACTTAGACCAAGACTGTAGGCAGTCTCTTAGGATAAGGGAACGTGACCCACAAGACTCAGAGCGGCCTCTGTGACTCCCACTGGATACTGAGGGAGTGTGGCATGCCAGTCCTGCAGTCCTTTTATTCAACACACTTGGACCTGCTAGTTGGATCTGGGAGGAGTTGGGTGTAATGGAGTGGGGAGTGACTAGAAGACCAGTAACAGAGGGGGTCCCAGGAACAGATGGCCCATGGATTGTTGCTGGTGTGGAAAGTGATAAGAGCCCTGGGATGATTTAATGACCATTTTGGCTCGCCCACTGTTTATATGGGTATATAATCAACAAGGACACTGTGGTCGGAAGACTATTTGGAGACAGTCTGTACTGTCAAGCTGCTAAATCCCCAGTGGGTTCTGGAGGGAGTGGGAGAGCACAAGGGAAAGACTTAGTGGTATGATTACAGCTATACTGGTCTCCACTCCCTTCACTGGGTGACAGGAATTAGTCTGTAGAATTGTATTCTAGAAGGTCCCATCTCAGAATGCCAGACATGAAGGTGGACCCACCTCAGCATTCGTAAGGCTGCTGTGTAGGCTGGAAAGACAAGGTGTGTTTGGAGAGGCAGGTATGTGCCAATGCGGGTGCAAAGCGAAGGATTGTGGTGCGTGCCGTGCATCTGCACGTGGTGCACACACTGCTGCATGGCATCCCTGGCCCGACCCACGATGCAGGTTAATTAATGAACTAATCCGGACGCAGGCAGCAGGGCGTGGGGGTGCGTCCGGAGGGAGCATGGGGTCGTGACTCTGACAGATGCCCCATTACGATGTTAATGACACTGGGGCGGAGTATAGGGTTCCATGTGAAGCTTCCTCCTGTGAGCGGCAGGTAGCGTGTTTGTGTCCCAGAGGGGATCTTGAATGCAGCTATGCTCGGTGGGGTCGCGCGGCACTGATGGGGGTCCGACAGCAGCACGTGGCTGGCCTGCTGCCATGTCAGGGCAGGTGGAGGAACCTGGATGGGTCAGGCTCTCTTGTGAAGGGTTTCTGATCACATCCTGTAGGACAAAGACCCCCATACCTTACCCAGCTCTTAGGCTTTGCACAACCCCATTTCCAAAAAAGGCAGGACACTGCATAAGATAATAGAAATAGAATGCAATGATTTGGAAATCATATAAACTCATATTGTTTTATGACAGATCTATGCTCAATTTGATTTTGATGCTAGCAACACGTTTCAGAAAAGTTGTGACAGGGGCAACAAAAGACTAGAAAAATTGTGTAGCGCTTAAACAAAATACCTGATGATGATTGGGTATAAAAAGAGCCTCCCAGAGAGGTTCCCCACTCTGCGCAGTGACGATGGGGAGCGGTTCCCCACTCCGTGCAGTGACGACGGGGAGAGGTTCCCCACTCCGCGCAGTGACGATGGGAAGAGGTCCCCCACTCCGTGCAGTGACGACGGGGAGAGGTTCCCCACTCTGCGCAGTGACGACGGGGAGAGGTTCCCCACTCTGTGCAGTGGCGATGGGGAGAGGTTCCCCACTCTGTGCAGTGACTATGGGGAGAGGTTCCCCACTCTGTGAAGTGACAATGGGAAGAGGTTCCCCACTCTGTGCAGTGACTATGGGGAGAGGCCCCCCACTCTGCGCAGTGACGACGGGGAGAGGTTCCCCACTCTGTGCAGTGACGACGGGGAGAGGTTCCCCACTCTGTGCAGTGACTATGGGGAGAGGTTCCCCACTCAGTGCAGTGACGATGGGGAGAGGTCCCCCACTCCACGCAGTGACGATGGGGAGAGGTCCCTCACTCTGCACAGTGACGATGGGGAGAGGTTCCCCACTCTGCGCCGTGACAACGGGGAGAGGTTCCCTACTCCGCGCAGTGGCGATGGGGAGAGGTTCCCCACTCTGTGCAGTGACTATGGGGAGAGGTTCCCCACTCTGTGAAGTGACGATGGGAAGAGGTTCCCCACTCTGTGCAGTGACTATGGGGAGAGGCCCCCCACTCTGCGCAGTGACGATGGGGAGAGGTTCCCCACTCTGTGCAGTGACGACGGGGAGAGGTTCCCCACTCTGTGCAGTGACTATGGGGAGAGGTT
>JAODKN010000114.1:20627896-20640768 GCA_026774425.1 Petrocephalus zakoni
TGTGCGTGTGTGTGTGTGTGTGTGTGTGTGTCCCTGAAAAGCAAATCGACCTTGGTCAACATAACTCATTATTAGGTTCACTAATACCGTTTTAAATAGTTTATATAAATCTTAAAGACTTTAACAGATTACTAGATTCAGAAATTATGAGCTGACGCAATTAATTCAATGATAAACATATTTTATCACACATTTGCGCTTTATAAGCGAAAAAATCATAAATCGTCGGCACAAGTACAGGTGACTAGCGAGCAACACAACGAAGCAATGGAGCAGCAAGCGAGGGGAAGGCGGCCTGCTTCTCCTTATTACGGCGCGCTGCGCTTGGCTGTCTTTCATATTCTGTCAGGTTGTTTTGCGCTGATTGTCGCAAAGGCGCCCATGAAGCAGACAGTGAGAGATGCAGCGCTCTGCCGCCCATTACGTTTCCCGAGCTTAAATGTCGCATTCAGACAGTACGCGGGGTGCTGCTGTCTATCGAACACGGAGAGATAGGCTGTTGTTAACAAAATACTAAATTCTCTATCCATATTATTTTGTTCGGATACTAATTTCTTATCTTTTGGTTTGCATTTTTTCATGGGAGTCATTCATGAATAATAATAATAAATAAATAAAATAAATACTACTACTAATAATAATAATAATAATAATAATAATAATAGTGCAATTTAATATAACTCGACGCTTATTAATTTTCACTTATTTGAAAGGTAACTTTAAAAGAGGTAGATGTAACCGAACGTTGTCAACTAACATTCAGGCCGACCGCTAAAATGAGGAAAACGCCAAACCCAGCCTGAGCAACCTGATGATCTATACGCGTTTTTGCTGTTTCCTTTTTAAAACGAAGGTGTGGGCGCCATGAGAGAAAAGCAAATACCTCGGTATTATCCATTATCTTGCGAATCCATTTTAATGACTGTCAATTAGCCTACTATTTTCAGTACGCGTGAACATTGCTTAGTATTGCTGTTCTTAATAGCAGCGTTATCTCAAGTGGCACTCCGGCGTTCATTGAGACGTCTGAGCCCTGGTAAGTAAACGGCGGATAGGGATTAGTTCGCCTAGTTCTTTGCATGTTAATGACGTTTTATCTTAACTCCAATTACGGGAAACGGAGGACAGGTGAAGATCGAGAAATTGTTTTGGTTACCTCACTGAGTCATTTACAGTAGAAGTTGCCAAATTTGACACCCATTTTGGTGACTTAGGAGAATAATCAACATTAATAATGAATATATATATACTTACACCTAATGATGTTCACACATAGGACTATAATCGAAATTGCTTTAAATAAATCGGTTTTTTTTGTCGACAAAACAAAATTAAACGCAGAAGTACGTTTTTCAAGTGTTTTACAATTTGTAAAAACTGGAATTGCCGGAAAAAAACTGGAATTTTCTATTAATATAAAGTGTATTCTCTCTGTCACTTAAGAAAAATAATAAACACGCTGTGATTTAAATGCAGACTGAAGCAGACCCATAAGGGCTCGTGGCTCTGCTTGACGTTTTCAAGATTGCTTAATATTGTTAAATTAGCGATAGTCTCTAGTCTATTCCGGTTTGATCTACCCAATTACATTCAATCAAATATGTATGTAAAAATGTATGACGTGTTGACACTGTAGTTCAAAATTATCCCGTGGTCGTAAAATTCTATATTAAAATAATACCCGGTGCATTTTGGAGCATGCATGAAATCAGATGGTCTTCCTTCTGTATGTGTCGTCACGGTAAAAAAAAAAAAAAACAAGAATGATGAAAAAATTAAAAAGATTACCTCATGAGTATATTGGTCAATTTTACGCGCGTTTATTAAACGTGTACGGTTTGCACAACCAAAGCACACTCAGCTAGATTTAAGTCTCTGAAGTTTGTGTCCACTTGGCAGTCATTTTCTTGCTAACGACGGAGTGACTCCTGCCACCGCGATACGTCGTTTGAAAGCCTTTCCAGCACCTGCTGTCGAGTCCACAATAATTATGACAAAATTACTAGTTAGCACATGATGTTGCTTTGTTTTATTCAATTTTCAGTTGTCGTCGTCCGTCCGAGGAGAATGACTGTCAGCAGAAATAGCATCCTCTGCTGGCCCTGTCGCCCGCCACTCCAACCTGAAAAGGGGAAGCTTCTCCTCGTCTTCCGATAAAGCGAAAGGCAGAGTAGCGCGGCGCGATCAACCGTCTCAGCTGCGCAGCTCGCTAATTATACTGCGAGCCATTCCCCTCTAATCGCCAGCATTGTCAACAGAGAACCGGGGCACGCCAGAAAAAACTGTGCTCCGGGAAAAAATACGCGCACGAGTGTTTAACGTGGATTAAATGACATGATCACAACCTACCAATGTTCGCCCACTCAAACTTGAGCGTTGAGACAAAGCCTGGCATTTCCGGATTAGTTGTCTTTTATAGGAAAATGACCATATAAGCTCTTTTCAAAGCCAAGATGATCCGTCGCTTATCACCGTCACATGCATCCAAATCTGTGTTTGTTTGTTTGTTTGTTTAATTTGCCGGTTTCTGAGATTCCCGACCGCCGGTCAGCAGACCGCAGCGGTTTTATTAGCATGCAAGAGGCATTCAGAATTGCTTTTAAATTCCCAGGTGCAAATCACTGGAATAAAATGAGCCATTCCTAGACATATCAGCCTATTTTTTAAGATAAATCGACAAGCAGTAATTTTTCAGTTTAGGTCTTCAACTTCAGAAAAGATTATAATAAGTAAGGTCAGCCAAGTTCTAAATAACAAAGATTCCACGACTAGGAAACACATATAAACACCGGTCTACTCTAAAAACGTTAATACATGTTCACCAAAATCATTAACTTTCGGAATAAAATGTCTACATCCTACTTGTTAATTTTAATTTATTTTAATTTTGAAAACATTTTTTCGGTGGAGCGTGTGTTAGACGTAAAATCCAGACATAAATAGCTGATACTTACAACTGTCTTCGTTCCCTTTTGCATAGTTTTGCATAATGCCTTTAATTACACAAAACCAAAACTCTCAGTCTATGTCTTAGTTCCAAGCATGGTTACACCTGCAAAAGGCTGGCGTCCCATCCAAGGTGCTCCCCAGCCTTGAGTACTGTGTCGTCCGGGATAGGCTCCAGGACCCTGCGACCCTTAGGGGCATACGCGATTAGGAGATGGATATAAAAATATCTGCATCTGAACCTGAAATTGTTAAAAACAATTTTGTTCAGTTTTTAAATGCTGTCATGGTTGATTACATTTATATCATTCCAAATTGATTAATGTGTAATTGCTTGAAGATGGAAATGATCTCCGCTCTTAATGATAATAAACAGAAACAAATTCACTCTGTCTGATGAGGCGGATGTGATGTCCGCTGAAAATTCCAAAGTTCGATAAACATTAAAGAATGTGGTATGGGGTTTATGTGAGAGGTAGAGGGGACCATTGAGGTCAGCAGTCTATAGAGGAATCCACTTTAAATAATTATAAAATCCGGGCGTATTTGAGACAGCTAGATCTCTCTGAACACACTTAGCAGGTCTTGCATCTTTTAAAATCGCATCGGATAAATTAAATATTTACCAGTGCTGGTCGGTTGACTGCCTTCCAATTTTAAAAGAACATGCTGATGTAATCAGCTGTATCTGTAAACGTATAGACAGCGAGGAGTGCATTTCTGCGTCAGTCGCGGTATAAATTTATCATGACCACTTCCCAGCACTTTTCGTATCGGCTACTTCTGGAATATCCATGTCTCCCGACAGTCTCATCGCTGTGCAGAGGAGGCTCAGAAAAACCTCGCAGTCGGCAAGAACGGCTTTATCGGGACCTGCGTTTTTTTCGGTTATAATGAAGCACATAATTGTCAGGTTTCGGCATATAAACGTTTTAAATAGACTACGAGATTGTTTATTTTATTAGTTATATAATTTGTACTAAACAAACTGCAATAAGAGGATGAGGACGCTGATTCGCTTTATAGTTGTGATTAACAATAATTTACAATAATTCCTGCTATTATTATAGTACAATTAGTAGATTTTTGTGGGTGTTGGTTGTATTATTATTATTCGCTAATAATATAATGAAAATATATGTGCACTATCAAGCGCGAGAACCTGTTTATATAGACTAAATAAAATTATTATTGTAGTTAAGAATAAATAACATTTCGTTTACATACACTAAATAAACACAAATAAACTATACGAACTTAAAATTTAAATTAACTAGTTATTATTTCGGTAAAAAGTAATATCACTGTAAATACACACAAATAATTGATAAATCGTTGATAATTCAAAATATTTGCTTATTAATAGAATTCTACTGCTGCTAAATATTTCTAAGACGCGTTTATTTTCCTCAGAATATAATCAGAAAAAACAACCTTTACATCGTTTTAAAATTTTATTAAATAAAAGTGCGATACATATGAACCTGCAGCACACAATATTGCAGTATTCAAACACTGTTACAAACTTAAACATTATATAAATTAATTAAAGTGTGAAAACGTCAACAGAAATGGGTAGACAAACACTGGATGCATTATATTACAAATATATTTTAGTCATGTCCTGCTGTTTTGTCTGTTTATTTACAGGTGGTCTGTTTTGTCATTAATGTTCATCGCGTTCCTGTTTAAACGGCGTTTTATTGTTTCGTTTTAATCATGGACCATTAGAAACATGGTGTGTTGTTTTCTGACGGGTCGGTAGAAATATTAGTTAAAAAAAGGCAAAATATTAGAAGCATACATAAGCAACTTGGATTAAGAAGTCCATCAGACGTTAACAGAAACAGTAAATATTTAAAAACCGAAAATGGACGTAAGTATACCGTTACCTCTCCTCATTTAGAATTACAAAGCCGAAACGGCTTATGAAGTGGGACGCAGAGGGAACGGCGGTGGGTTTTATACAAAATGTATTTTACACATAAATATTCACAGCAATATAATTTCTATTTAGTACAACTCACGCTGGTATTTACAAGAAAGTACCCTCATCTTAATGTGGAAATGTTGTGGCTTTTCTGTCGTGAATAAAAATAGTCTCCATTGCTCCGAAGCGGGCCGTGCATTCCTCATCGCCCGAATCAAACTTCATTTCGCGCGGTTAATGAAGATAGGCCACTGATTTAGACAGGTTCGCTGCTTCGCCTCACTGGAAAACACTGTTTCTTCTTTTTTCTAAGAACTTTCGTTTTCTGACGTGTGGACGTGAAGAGACGGTTTATGCTTTTTCAAGAGCTGCGTGATTTTCTCGTCGTCCGAGTTCGGGTCCAGAGGCTTGTTGTAGTCGTCGTCGTCGTCCTCGTTCTCCGAGGCGCCCTTCAGACGCTCCGTCTCCGAGTCCTGCTTCTTCTTGGCCGACGCCATCTCCGCCGCGTGCCTTTTCCGCCACTTCGTCCTTCTGTTCTGAAACCAAACCTGAGATGCAATTGAAGGGAATTGAAGCGTTTTCAAATAAAATCTAGTGCCGGGAACTTCCTGTTGGAAGTCAATTAGCTTCAAATAAGTCTGTCTACTTTTGGCAAAATTACAAAGAAAGACAATAAGTCTGATTTTTAAATTATAAATATAATTTAAAAATATATGACAGTTTTTGGGGGAAAACAGTGTATTTAAATATTAAATTTTAGTGAATAAAATAAAACTTTTTGTCAGATTTATTTAGAAGCTGCTCTACAGTCATATATATTTTACTGGTGAATTTATTTTGTTTTATTCTGCGCATAAAGAATCGCAAAAAAGTTTGTTCCAGAAACATACAGGCCCACTACACTAAAACTGTAATTATTAGCTTTAACTATTGCTATTTGAGCACAGATACTGTACAGCAATTTTCTTAAAAAAATATTGATCCTTACTGATTCTGTAAAGATTCTTCGTAATTATCAAAATATAATCACATTCTTTGTCTAAAGTTACAGTAACTAACTACGCTACAGTAATACTTATAATCTGGAGCTCAATCTACTTTTCCTGATCCACGTTCCTTAAAATTCTGTTCAAATTTTGTATCATTTAAGATTAACTGAACAACTGTGGAATATGAACCCAGAATAATTTATTATTCAATTACAGCCCGCTAGTGTGTAAACAGTGGCTTTTAAACATGAACTGAAATATATTATTTATAATACATTATTCGGAATATGATTTAATACGAAACTGTTCACTCCAGCTTAAATAGTTCAAAAGGGACCGCTTCAGGATACTAAAAAAAAAAAACCTACCAGAATCGCTAAAATATTGCACGCGAAATTGGGGCGGATTTCCTCCCGTCTCCGCAACGCGCGATCCGCAGCCCGCTTCCCCCCCAGCGCTCGGCCAGGCCGCCTCACCTTCACCTGGCTCTCCGTCATGCCCAGGGAGTAGGCGAGTCGGGCCCTCTCCGGTCCCGCTAAGTACTTCGTTTGTTCAAAAGTCTTTTCTAGGGCAAAGATCTGTTGTCCGGAAAATGTGGGTCTCGTGTGCTTCCTTTTGCCGTCTTTGTCAAGAAGCACGGAACTCTGATCTGCAAAGATAACAGCTAATGTTAACCAGGGAATCTCCTACGGCTTATTAACAAGTTAACCACATGCATTTCCCGATCACTTTTAACAGTCTCCAGTATTAAGCATTTAATGTTTTACGTATTTCTGTTGGATTCAATTAATCACGTTCTTTTTTCGGCAAGAGCCTTAATTAAAATGCAAGTCTCGTAGATTTGAAGATCGTAACGCTTACGTTTGCATTTATATTTACAAATTATAAACAAAGATCACAAAAAGTCAGCAACTTAGTAACGCATATCCGCGTGTAATTGTCGTTTGCATTGGGGAGCTGGTGCCATTCTTTGCAGGCGTCGCGGTGCAGATGTTCGATGTTACGGGCAGCAATAAGCCGATAACTTACGCGGCGAACAAGCGAATCTGGCGTCTCTCCAGTGCGGGCTCTGCATGACCCCAGGCCAGAAGATGGGGGTCCTGCCGGGGAGCTCTGTCAGCGGCTTGGGGTAGCGAGCCACTGCCACGGCCGCCGCGGCGCTAGGGCTGAAATAGAGCCCGTGGGGAGGCGGGGGGCTCAGGCTGCCGAAGCGGGGCAGTCCTGACAAGATTCCAGCGGAAGAGGAGGCTGCCACGGCCGCCGCCGCCCCCGGCGAGACCACCGAGGGACGACTGAGGATGTCGTTTATTCCGTGGGGGGTCGCGACCGCGCACTGCTGCAGGGATGCGAGCGAGGACAGTCCGGCCGACGGCTTTATCCCCGGGGAAGAGACCGGGATCCCGCCGGGGTTGGGGGAGGTGGCCGAGGGGGAAGTAGACGAGGCGGGTCCGCTGGAGGATAAGGGGTAAGCCGGGTACAGGGGGGTCTTCATTTCGGTCATGCTGTGCAGAGCGGCTAGCGGCGGCGTGCTAAGCAGGAAGGCGCTCTGACGGGACGCGTCCATCTGCCCCACCGCTAGCATAACCGGAGAATGATAATAACTAAGTAATATAACTCGGTACCGGCTGTCACTTCCGCAGGAGTATTTATTACAGGGCTATTTCCCCGATTAAAAAAAGAACTAAGTTAGGAATCTGTCTGAACGCCTAGCCTGCTCTGATGTCAATTTGATCAACTTGAAAAAGATTTTTCTCACAACATGCGTCTGGAGGTGTTGGCACTTTGCTCTGGGATCCAAGTTTCTTACGACTGCAGTTTTGTACCCATGCATCCCAGAGGAAGCGGATCCGGCGTCTTCAGCCCCGCATATCTGGAGCAGAGCGATGGGTCTCCGGCGCTTGGATGCCCGCCGCCTCTCTGCCGGTGCAGCTTTATTTTCTTTAATGCTCAGAAATCTAGGAAGAAAGGGGCGCCCTTTCCCGGCGCCGCGCGCGAAGCTCGCGGAGATAATAAAACATTTTCGTCACTTTCTTACTGTCTTTTGCGGCAAAAGTGAAAACTTTGCGAGTGTCACTTAGGAGGCGGAGGCGGCGGGCGCGTCGCCATTGGCCAGGCGCTGCCGTGACGCGGCCCCCGTGCCGGCCGCGAGCCCCCTCCGTGCGCGCCGGCTCCTTCTTATTGGCCCCCGTGCCGGCGCGTTCATTTGCACATTAAAAGAGTTGCCATTCGATCGCCTATTACATACAAAAGTACTAAATCAATCTAGTCAATTTGAGATCTATTTTTTTCGCAGATAAAGGGCCATCTGCATGCGTTTGTTACGCGAAAAAGATGGTCCAGAGCGCCCCATTCCTTTGGCTATATTAATTCAAAAGCGATTGGAAAGCCCTGTAGTTCGAGATAGGTCATGAACTCATTGTCCATTGAAAGAGCGCAAATAATTATGATACAGCCATTAGCCGCCGCGTCCCGTCCCGTCTCCCTATGAACTCGCTCGCTTTTCCCGTTTAGCGTCGCCCTCTACAGCCACGCATCTGTTTCCGAGACTTTGCAAACAAATATCCTTTTGTAAGTGAATGTCGAGTTACAGTGTTAGTGAAAGTAAGTACTATTAGACACGAGTCTAAATAAATAAATTGATTTGCGATGTCATCGTCCCGTCGTCCCAGGTCAAGGTTTCGCTCTTTTTAAACGGACATTTTCTAACTGCGGCCAACTAAAACGATTATTATTTTATTTGTCGTTTTCTTGTTATGCCATATAAATTATTCTTATTGTTGCTACAATATCGGGTCGCGGTATTTGAGTGATTATTTGGTTCCGTTTCCACTAAAAGATCTGGCGTTAAATCGTGTATAGATACGTCTCTCGTTCATTTCTAAATCCCCCAGTACGACGATCAGATACACGTATATTTCACACTCAATCATCTTGTGTAGGTGACAATATAAACGCAAATTCAAGTACTGTGTACAGATTCTTTTTGAAAAGATCGATATCAATAAGACAAATTAAACGGTTATATTTGTTTTCTATATTTTTATCTTGAAAAATAAGATCTATTTTAACGAAAGATTTTTTACAAAAAAATGTAATCATTTTATTGTGCCATTACCGTTAAACATAGCCCTACTATTTACTAAATTATTTAACGGTCCCAAGAAAATGTTTCAACGCGTTGGTCTCCAAACATTATTTGATAGGCGGTTGATATTTCGTTTCCCCGCACCTGCTTTCCCTTCGGGGTTCCCTTGGACTTCCCCTTCACGTGGTTCCGTCGTACAACAGCGGCAGCCTGCGTAAGGAGCCTATGGCCGCGGGAAACAGTCACCAGCGACGCTCGCGGAATAAAACATAATATAGCATAAAGTTTGGCACGGCACATAAAACGAATGAAACTTTGGAAACTTTTTACCATGCAGTTCATTCAACTTTTGTATGACTTGGTATGTCACTACGTGATCACAGGAAAAATAAAAATATTTTGGGAGCCTAAAATTTCGCTTTTAGGTGTATATCCCTGTCCTGCCTGAACTAGGCCTATGTTACCGGACGACCGCAAATTATCGGTGTACAAATACCGATTCATATGAATTACTTGCGAACACAAAAGGCATGTAGGAAAACTTTAGTAAACTTTATCAAGGTTACAGTTTGGTGGGGGCACCACCATAACGTATACTGTTCCCTTGACAGTTTAAAGTATGATTGTGTGTAGTCAAATGTTCTTGAGAACTATAATTCGAGTGTGCGTCGTGCGGCACCTAGTGGACAAATAGCATAAAGCAGTTATAGCTGCAATTTAGGCAATTGGCTGTTACGCTGTTGTTAATTAGTCCGGAATGAAGTACTACTGGACGATGGCCGGATTGTTAAAAAGGTCATCAAGGCCGTGCGGAAACTTTTCAAGGGGCAGGATCTGTTTCCCCTTGGTACATTTTGCCAATAGGGGGCTAATTTTGCGTGAGGAGGGGCTGGATAATTTTTGGGTAATCGGATATGTCTTCAGCATCCTTGGGGCACTTCATACGAAGAAAGGGTGTAAGGGTGGCTTTGAGGCACATAAAGTAAATCTGGTAAGATACTCAAGAAAATTGACAAGTCTTTAGATATATAAACCAGCTAGAACGTAGTTCCAGCTCTTGAATGGTCAGCTTTCTTAACCAGTTACTGATTAAATCGCATTCCTTAGTTACATGTCATTTCTCAATTTTTTTTTTTGGTTGGATCAGGTTAAATGTTTAGGAAATTGGTGAGGACAAGCTTGGCGTTCCTCCTAGTCCCTCAATGGGACAGAGTGGCTCACCAGGGGACCCTTCCGTGAGGATTAGGGCAAACATTTTGACCGAGGGCTTTAGCGATTTTAACCCGTAGCACTCAAAGGGGACTTGACTGATATTGTAGGACGGTGGTCTTCAGCACCATGGAGCAGCAGTGCTGGGCCCTCCAACAACTTACAGAAACCAAGACTACTTTTGACTTTTTGAAACTTGGTCAAGTGGGGGATCCTGAGGGAAAGATACTGATCGAGGCAACACTGGAGCCGGAAGCCTTACACCATTCTAACTGAAATCAGGAAAGATTTGACGACTTAATTTCAACTTAAACCACTTTGCAAATTTCCACCAGTATAAAGCTTTGACTGTGCCACGGGGTAAGCTACATTTCTTATTGGATGTTTCACTAGATTGTTCCACATATCACTATGAACATGTGGTCTAAGATGACTTTATGATCATCACCTCATTAGTCCAGTAGTAGTAAACGGGGGCAAAAACATTCAAGGCTTGACTTCATGAAGAAGTCCACCCACATTACAGATGAGAGGACTTCAAGCAGCATCCAGCCAGCACCTAGAGGGAGCTACACAAACAGATCCCAAGCCCCAAAAGATGCACCGCTAGTCCCAAACATGCCATCAGACCCATAAACACACCAGGACACCTCAAGGTCTCAGTGAAATCCGTTTTTATTTTATATACACTTATTCCCGCGCCATCAACTTCTGCTTCTTCAGCTTCTTCTGGGAAACCTGTAGACCAAATGCAAGGAGGTTACAGCAGTTCAACCAGACAAAAACACCATGTGCAACCATGCAGAACAGTCAGACTTGAGTTTTAATCCCTGTGAAGTTTTTGGTTGCTCAGATCTAAGTTTTGTTTTCACAGTTAATTCCAAAGGTGTCCTAAGATGGTCATCATTGCAACCTATGACTCTTGGCAATTTTAATTTCTAAAGTCAGTTGAAGAACATATCCTTGGGTAAACTACCGTACAAGCTCAGCAGCTGCACAGCAGGATTGCTCGTCTCTACAGAAGCTCATCGAATCTTTGTACCAATCCTGGGAGGTACACCACGAAGCAGGATTTTTTTAGCCAGATTTCTTACATTTGGTTTTAGTTCTGTCCATTAGGAATGCCGCTTACCTCTGCTCCTATTGAACAGTTCTCACATTTGGCTTAAATTATCCAGCCAACTGGGAAATTCCGTTTTGTGGAATACATTCCTGGTCCAGCCCAGCAGGTCACATGACCATATGTGATGTGCACAAACACAGGCTCACCTTTTTCTTCTGAGCGATCTCCTCCTCAGGCTTAGGAACAATCTGCTCCTTCTCAGTGAGGATCATCTCGATATGACAGGGGGAACTCATGTAGGGGTTGATCCGACCATGGGCACGGTAGGTCCGCCTGCGCATCTTGGGGGCCTTGTTGACCTGGATGTGCTCGATGACCAGGGAGTCCACATCCAGCCCCTGGGGTGATTGATCAAACAGTATCTGCTCAGTCACTGAACATACAAGCTTCCTAACATCGTACTGCCCCCCTACAGCGATGGCTCAGAGGATGAGATTCTTTTCACAGATGATCCAAAGGTGTCCTAAGCAGGTCATCATTGCTATCCGGGGTGGCAGAGACTCATGTCAGAAATTCCAGGAAGCCTCACCTTGAGCTCGGCATTGCTCTCCGCGTTCTTCAACATGTGCAGGAGAAATTCTGCACTTTTCTTGGGCCAGCGACCTTGTGTCCAGTCCCACTGCTTGGCCTGGGCAGGGGAACAAAGCAGAGGCATGAGTCTGCCCGTCTGGATGACGGATGAAACCACTACTGTTGGGCTGTCCTCTTGGTTGCTCAGGAAAGAAAACTGTTTTCATGGTACATTCCAAAGGTGTCCTAAGATGGTCATCATTGCAACCCACCAGTAACTAACTTTCTGAAGTCACTCAGTCAAGCAGAAACACCATACCCACGACATACAAGACTTGCCAAAGCAAGAGCTGTTATGATAACCACACAAGACCTGACTAATCAGAACCAAAAGTGAGCATTCAATCAGTGCTCTGAGCACACAAGAGGCTCACCTGGGCACACCTGCCGACGCCCCCGTTGTAGCGGCGAAAGGGCACGCACTGGTGTTTGACCATCACATCCTTCAGAAACTTGGTGGCCTTGCGGATATGCATGCCTTTGATGGCCTGGGCGGTCTCACGGGTGTTCTGAGAAGAGAGGGCAGGTTCAGACAACTTTGGCGAGCTGGTGTTCAGGGGCCGTCTCGCAATGACACTGATTACCAACAGGCCCGAGTGCCGTAGACACTGCTTATTACAGGAACAAACAAATATTTGTGAAGACCCACGAACCTACAGATTAAAAATATATGTATGCATCACACACTACAGCCTGCCTCTCTTACAGCGATGGCTCAGAATACACAGATTGTTTTCACGTCTGATCCAAAGGTGTCCTAAGGAAGTCATCATTGCGATCGCTGGGCCCAGGCATTCCCACAGAGCCTAAGCACTTGGATCAGGGACTCAGGCATTCCCACAGAGCCTAAGCACTTGGATCAGGGACTCAGGCACAGGGCGCTAGCACAGGCATTCCCACAGAGCCTAAGCACTTGGATCAGGGACTCAGGCACAGGGCGCTGGCACAGGCATTCCCACAGAGCCTAAGCACTTGGATCAGGGACTCAGGCACAGGGCGCTGGCACAGGCATTCCCACAG